>CANXYC012617016.1:0-39346 GCA_948193065.1 Aleurites moluccanus
TGAACAAATTATTCCTTATATATATATATATATATATATATATATATATATATATATTAATAAATATAATTTTATATAAGAAATAATTAAATAAATATAATAATTAACTAAATATAATAACGGGTTTCCATGTGAACGGAAATGAGATTTCTACGGGGTGGAGAATACACTCCTCGTCTCCGTCCCATCCTCGCTAACGAAAAAAAAATATTTCTCATCTCCGCCTTCATGGAGAGCCAAATCGAGAAATCTCCATCCTATTCGAGGCACATCTCCGTGGAGAACGAAAATTTTCCATTCCATTGTCATTCTTAGGTTTGCATTTAATTAGCCACGTGTATATCCACGTTGCAACATCAACAGCCCTTATCTGCCACGAATAAATCTGCATCATGCTCCACAACAACACTATAAAACCACCGTAAAACCTATGCAAAAACCTTCCTTTTAACTCAACAAAACAAAACAAAATGTCTGCCCACCCAGAAGTTCCCGGCTACCCAACTCCAGCCACCACCAATCTCCTTGAGACGGCCACAGCCGCTGTTCAAGGCTTTGCTCCTGTTAATAAAATACATCAACATCTTTGCGCGTAAGCCAGCTTCTGATCTTATTATTATTATTATTATTATTTTAAATTTGACTCACTGAATTAAAGTCTCATTCATTGGTCCAAATCCTATTCTATTATACTCTATAAATCATCAATTAATTAATAAATCATAGTATTTTTCATTTAAAAAATTAATTAATTCATATTTATAATTTATTTTCTTATAGATTTCATTTTTACGGGGACGACATGACTCGGCAAGTAGAAGCGCATCACTTTTGCGGTCACCAGAACGAGGAAATGCGGCAGTGTCTAATATACAATAGTCCGGAACGGGATGCTCGCTTAATTGGGTTGGAATATATCATATCGGAGAATCTGTTTATGACGTTGCCGGAGGAGGAGAAGCCGCTGTGGCACTCACATGAGTATGAGGTGAAGAGTGGAGTTCTGTTCATGCCTGGTGTTCCTGGTCCTATACAAAGGCAGGATCTTGAGAAAGTATGCAAAACTTATGGCAAGACCATTCACTTTTGGCAGGTTGACAAGGGTGATAATTTACCTCTCGGGCTGCCTCAGATCATGATGGCCATGACTAGGGAGGGCCAGCTTTACGAGGACCTTGCTCGAGGTAATTACTAACAGTGCGTTTAGTTTCATTTATTGTGTGTTTGATATTGATTTAAAATGTTTTTAGAAAAGCAATCATGCTTAATGGGCTTTTCTACTTGGTAGAATTTAGAAACATAAACTCAATATTCAATATTCGGTGGTGGTGGATCTAACCTCTTAATTTTATTTTATTTTTTGTTAATGTCAACACATCAAAATCATATTTTGATGTATTTTGTTTGTTATATATAAAATATATAGTATTATTTTTTCTAATTGATTTTGAGAATGTTTATTGATTCTTATATGCCTTTTGATTTTGAATTCTAATATGAAATTATGAAATTAATGTTGAATTTTGGTTTATAATAATAAGATGTGGAGAAGCGTTATGGTGTATCATTTGACAAGGAAAGGGAGAATAGAGCATTCATGAATGGGCCAGAGCATGGAATACATCCATTAGCAAATGGTGAAGGAAAGGGCCTTAAGGCTACACTCAGAGAGGTTGACTGCAAGCCAATAGACACTGTTCCAAGGGTCTTCGTTTGAGTCTTTTTATATAAATAAGATAATATGTATAATAAATATACTAAATGGTAGGAGTTTTTTATATTTTTAATATTTTAATTAGGGTTGTGTAATTTTGAGGTATGTGTATACGCTTGTAAGTCTGTAAGATGATATAATTAAGATTTTTATGTGCCTTGTAATCTGTATCTGTACATGTATGATATAATTAGGTTTATGCAGCATTCTATATTGGCAAATGAGCAGCAAAATTTTATTTGTTTTTAGGTTATAAGCAAAATGTAAGCATTTCTTACATATGGTAATAAAATTTACAATTTCAGAGTATAAAACTAAGAAAATCTAAAGAATGAGAGACAGTGACCTCCAAAGTGAGTGGTATACAATTTGCAGTGGCTGGGTTTGAGTTCAATTTACTATACAGCATCATCCAACAGAAGGAAAGAAAAAGAGAAATAACATCGACCTGTATTCATTAAACAACAACAATTTACATCACGGCACACGTTCCAATACTCGCTGCAGTGCCTTTTTTATACCTTCCTGATCAAGTGTTGTTGTTAGCAGCATTTCCTGCACCTGCATCATGATATAATTATGAAATACAAACCCATTAGTATGCAGGGGAATGTGTGTGAGAGAACAAAATGAGAGGATCTTGATTTCTAATTTTAGGAAAACCCAAAACGTTTCAGCCCTTTCAGGCGTAATGGAATGAAATTAACAACTACGTTATCATCCCTTGAGCGAGGAAGAGGGATACTAAAATAAGACTTTCCTGCCGTCCAGCACGAGCAAGAAGGGTGAACTTCCCATTTATAGGTGGTCCCTGAGGATTTGCAAGATAACAATGTCAAAAACTTAGGAAAACTCAGACAATGATGAAGGAAAAAGAAAAAAAAGGTTATATGTTAGGCATGAAATTAACAAAAGCAACTCACATTTGAAAGCCAAAGTTGCAGGTCTTGTGAAACAACACGTTTCTCAAACCCTTGTCTACTGATTCTCACACCTTCTACACTGGATGTGAATGCAACAAAATATAGGAATAAATTCCTCCTCTGAACCATGGCAAGGAGTGTTCAATTGGGAATTAAAACATATGAGAATATGGGATATTGTGGAGAGGAAGATGCATCAAGTGTACAAGAAACCGAAAAAATAATGCTGAAAATTTGAGAAGGTGCAATCATCATTGCAAATGCAATCTACGAATTTGATTTAAAGCAATTTCAAAGCTCAAAAATCTTCAGAAAGGAAACCTCACAAATACAGCTATAATAAATTCATACCCATCTTCACGTAGTAGCTCTTGAATTATTGCTTCAAGCCCAGGAAGAGGTTCAATTGTATCGCTGTTTTTCATGGCTGAAGAATCAGGATCAACTGAACCATCCTGCAAATCATAAAACATCCATTAACCAATGAGACTTAACGAAGAAGGTTGTGATGCTCAAAAGATAATTTAAGATCACATTATTTCACAAACCTGAGGTATTACTTTCTCCAGAGTTTCTAACAGTGGATCTTCTTCCAACTGTTTGATTGACAGAATAATTCTCGACTTTTGCCTGGAATGATTTTCAACCATAAAGCACATGATTGTTGCTAAAGAATGACACAGCACACGCCACAAGAATATGGAGCAGCAAGAAAATGGAAAAGAATCAAGTTCAGATGAACATCACACCATTAAACTGATTGTACGAATATTGTATTTCCTATCCAAAATAAAATCAGGTTTTAGAGATTTGAACTCCAGATATAGTTGGCATGCTAATTTGTTGCTTATGCAGACAAATATTTGTATGCGGCTTCATTCACATCATAGTATATCCTCTTGCACATGCAAATGAAAATATTTCAACAGAAATACTATGTATATATATATATATGGAAAATTAAGCAGATTTGTTAACGTGTACAGTGAAGTACTCAATAGACCAGATATTGATTTTTCAGAGTTCAGATTGACCATACAATTTGTGATCTCCTTAATTAGATAAATTAACATCCAAGCTGACCCACTTTGAGGTTTTTTTTTTCTCTTTAACTAATAGGACCCCTTCTTCAATTTTCCTTTTTTCCTTCTGAATAAAGGACAAGAGCCTCAAAGGAGAAAAGTTCTTGGCACATTAGATCAACTATGATTTTTTTAGTGCACCCAGATAATTTATGTTGATATTCTTGCTTCCTTTAGGCATAGATGTTACAGGAACTCCACAGACAAATTATATTTCATTAGTTGTATGGTTATCTTATTCTCTTTTCTTTTGTCCATTGTTTTTTCTTTGGGTTGTTGGTTTTGGTTTGAGACCTTTGTGGTTGTGATATTCCACATTCTAGATCTGATCAAATAGAGGATTATGAAGGTAGAATAGAAGCAAAAGACTCACCGATCAATATTAGTAATTTTGACCTTCACTTCGTCACCCTCGCTAAGGATATCTCTTACATCTTGAACTAAATCCCAAGAAACCTCTGAGACATGTACTAATCCAGTGAGGTGATATAAACCTGTATCATAGCTTTAAGTCACCAATAATGCCTACCAAGTAAAAAATCTCATAGATAAACTTAGAATAAAACCAATGGCGTAGATACCATCAGGGAAGAGCAAGTGAACAAAAGCACCATAATCCTCAACAGAACCCACTCTTCCTGTAAAAATATCCCCTATATTAATTCTTTTAGAAAACTTTAACCAGACAGCTTCCTTCTCAGAGAATATCAATTTTCTGTTCTCCTCTTCTACATGGATTACCTAAAATATCAGGTAAATTAATCTCATTAAAGTCAAAAGAATTTCACATAAAGTGGAATAAAAAACTTTTAATTATCACCAAAACCTGTAATAGCTGAATATGTAAAACTGGGAAAAGAAGTAATATTTTATAGTTCGATATGAAATAGTAAGATAACACATCATATACTAACTAGAAAAATGACAAAGTATATAATTGAGTTCCCAAAACAAAGAACTTCGAAATTAGTCTCCAAATTTTAAATTTGCATATTATTGCTGACGAACCACAGCTAACACAGTCACTACACCATTCTATTAAAAGTACATGATATTAACTGTTAAAACTGTCACATAGTGAGCATGTTTCTGCTAGTCTAACCCATTAAATGGACCAATCCTAAATCAAATGAGGAGTCCATATTCTTTCCATGAACTAAAAAAAAAAAAATTACATATAACAAACGAAATAATATAACAAAATTTTTTAAAATAATAAATTACATATAAAAAACGAAATCATTCGCAAACGAAATAATATAACAAAATTTTTTAAAATAAAAAATTACATATAACAAATGAAATCATTCGCTAGAAAACCCACCTCAACTTCAGGTGCTCATCTTACTTCAATCATCAAGTATGGTCATCATAATTATCAACATATAAGGTTAAGTAAAAAATATCAAAACTCAATAAATTAAGGTGCATTAGTAGATTATCAGATAAATAAATAAATAAAATAATAAATACTTGTAGTTCATAACAAAGGTATCTATAAATTAATTTATATGAGGCTTTTGTTTCCACATTTGTGTATCATAAAGTAATTTTGTACACATAATTCACCCAAACAAAACTAACAAGCAAAGTGTGAGACAAGCTATATGGATTACTGAACCCATCAAGGCAAATTAATAGGTGACAAAAAAGCAGGTTGAAGAAAAAGAAAAAGGATAACATGAGAAGAAAAATATCCATTACCTTCATAGAAATATGTGAACCAGTCAAACCTTTTGCAATCTCATGGATAGTTTTTTGTGGTTCTACATGAGAAGAAATCATAAAATGAATAATTCAAAGAAAAAACAAGTTAAAAGGCTATTGATCATAAGCCCAAAGCTCGAAAGTAGTTTTATTAACTACTCATTTTATATAATGTTTTGCAAACTGTTAAGTGGAATAGATGGATGTTATTTACAATCAAGGCTATAACATGGAGAATGGAAATTTTGGTTAGCTATTGTTGAAAAGCAAAAGAATATGACTTTAAACTTTGAATTTGTCTCTCCTCTTAAAAATGTAAAATATATATGACAGCTTGAGCATTAGTCTCACTGTCCATGAGAAAAGTCTAACTTTGCATTTCTGGTCGCATCCATGATAGTTATCCATTTTTAGGAAGTTAAAAAGAATAGTTATTATACATTTTCTAGAACACTTCAACATGACACAGTTCCACTTTTAGGACAAGCCAAAGCTAATTTAGTGATTCCCATATACTTGATACATAATCAAGGGTAAAACCAGGAGTGACGATCATGATGTTTCATTCGTGGCCCTTAAAATCTAATATTTTCACCTTCTCCGAATGGGAAAAATATAATATGGACCAGAGGGAGGCTTCTGTGAATTAATCCAAGATTTGACGGAAAATGTGCTTAACAATGAAAGAGGGACACATCAAATCCCACCAAAATTAGCAGCACAAAATCTTCATCATACAACTTCTTCCTAACTACAGCATTTGATTGAAGATTTGGCTACATAATAACTAATGTAAAGTGTAAACATAAAATCTAATGCACTTTGCAGCCTGACAAAAGTGATAAACAGTCCTGCTAACATCTAAACAATTACAGTAAGTTCACCAGCTCACATGGGTAGCCCGAGTGATTCTATTATGTATTAACCAAATTTTAAAAAGTAATCCACCTTTATACAAGTTATCATAAGCTTACATAACCAGATAACAGATAATAAATGAAGTAATCCTTGAAACCAAGTATAACCAGAAGCTATGTAATGTAAAGGGTACCTTTACTAGAATGTGATGGACTCAACTGAGGAAAAGGAAGAAAACCCAGAAGAGAATAAAACCGAACAAGCAAACCTCCACCATTAAATCCTTCAATCCTACCCTCATAGATGGATCCACTATCCAAATAAGCTCTTGCAGCCTTCCAATCAGCGGACCTCTACTTCTTTGCACAAAAAGTTTGTTAGATTATTATTGTTAACAACATTGAACTTCTTCAATGAAATTCCATCTTGGAAATGTAGAAATACTAATTATAATTGTATAAAGGTGAAAAATTAGACAATGAGAAACCTCCATAAAATGGTGATAATTACACTGAATACTTAGAAAATTTTGATTGGAATAACAAGCAAATGAAAAAAAAAAAAATTAAGAAACCCACCCGAGATTGTCGAATAGTATCAAGCGAAGCATCGACAACTCCGGCAGTGGAACTGGTGGTGGCGATGGTAGTGTCATTAGAATTGTCAGAGACAGAGATTTTGGCAATGGGAAATAGGTGTCTGGATTTATGGAAAATTCTATAAGAATTGAAATGGGTTGTGCGAGTAGCAAATGAAGAGTAAGTAGAAGAGGCATCGTTGGCTGTAAAGAGTTGCGAAAGGAAGGAGCCCTGTACAGGAATAGCAGTGAATATTGGCATTAGTTTTGTTTTTTGTTTTGGGTTTTGGTTGATAGGCAGAGCCGGAAAACTATTTGGATTGGATTGGGTTATGAATTGCCAAGGGCAACAAATAGTGGTTGTTAATGAAGCCAAGTTCCAATCTTGAGACATCTCACAGTAGATTGAATCAAAATATCTCCAAGTATGTCAAAGTCTTTGTCCACTTTAATTATCTCAAACAATTCTCCTATTATTATCTAAAATTTTTTTCTTAATAAAAACTTATGAACATTTATTTTTTTTCCTAATTAAAAAGTATAAACATTAAATGATAAAATACTCTCTCTCTCTCTATATATATATGACACCAAATTAAATAATAATAATTTTATATCCTTATACTACAAATTAAAAAGAAAATATGATATCATTTTAAAATAAATATAGTATTTTGAATTAAAAAATAATAATAATATCAAATGAAATAAAATAAGAAAGGTTATGTCAATTTTAATAAATATAATATTTCAAAATTAAAAAATTGATATCAATATATATATATTATATATAGTGAGAGAGTTCTTTTTTTTTTTTTCAATTTCTATTATAGATTTTTTAATTTATTTTAGATTTTTTTTTTTTTAATTTGAGAGATTTTTTTTGAATTTACGTTATAAGTTTATTTTTTTTTATGTTATATATATATATAGAGAGAGAGAGAGAGCACTTTTTTTTTAATTTGTATTATATATTTTTTTAAAAATTTATTTCACATATATTTTTTTTAATTTGAGAGATTTTTTTTTTTTTGAATTTATGTTATAAATTAGAAAGAGAGAGCACCTTTTTTTTTAATTTGTATTATAGATTTTTTCAATTTATTCTTCAGTTTTTTTTTAACTTGAGAGATTTTTTTAAAATTTTATTTTTTTTATTTGATGTTATATATATATATATATATAAAGAGAGCTCTTTTTTTCAATTTATATTATAGATTTTTATTTTTATTTTTGTTACATATTTTTTTAATTTGAGACTTTTTTCAATTTGTCTTATAATTTTATTTTTTATTATATATATGTATATAAAGAGAGAAAATTTTAATATTTAATGTTTATAAAAGATAATGTATATTTTATCATTTAATATTCATATTTTTAATTAGGAAAAAAATATTTCATATTGATAAATTTTTATTGAGAAAAAAATTCTAAAGGTACTACAGTAATTTTACATTTAAAAAGGTAAATAGAGTGTGTTTAAAATTTTTGGAGTGTTTTTAACCACTTCTTTATTTTAAGTCTTAATTTTTAAAAATTAATCTAATAATGATTTCCATTCAAAATAAATACCCTAATTATAAAATATAAAAATATTAAAAAAAAATAATTATTTTAACATTACTCTCTCTTACTTAAATACAACAATCTGCTTTATTGTTTTAACATGAATTATTTTCTTATTTTTTAAAATATAATAAATATTTTTATTTTTTAAAATTTATATTAATTATATAAAACAAAAAATATGAGGGAATTATTGAAATATTAAGGTAAAATATAATTTAAATTAAGAAATGAGACAATTAAATTGGGACATACCAAAAAGGAAATTAAAATTTTTATTTTGAGACGAAGAAAGTAATATTTTTATTTATTTTTTTATTGTTATTTTGTTAATTTTTCTATTAAATTGCATAAAATATTTATTTTACCCTCAATTTAGTTGCCAATTTTCCTTTCGTAGTTAAAGAAGACTAAGGACTTATATAGATTAAATAATTGATAGTTGGTAGTTAGTTACTAATAAATTATAATTACAGTTAAAATGTTAAATATTATAAATATAATTTATTTTTAATATATTATAATAAAATTTTTTACATAGGAGTAATTGAAAGAATAAAAAATAAAGTCAAATTAACCATCAACAAATAAAAAAAACTCTCCAATGAAACTTTTCAAACCCTCCAATGCATATGAGAGCGAGATACATTGTTTTTTTTTTTTTTTTCCTTTGAATCCCTTGTAGTACTAATGGTTTTTTTTCTTTTTTATTGCATCTTTAGACCAACATTTAGAGTTGATTTTCATTTCTATTGTGATGCTTCTGTACAAATTTCTTCCATGACTACCCCTTTATTTTTCTTTGCTCGCCTTTTTCAATTTTTATTTTTGCCTCGATTCTGTATTTGATTATTTGTATTAGCTCAAGATTAAATTGATTTAGCATTAAAGATTTAATGATGGTTGAGTTTAGATATTCTTAGGAATAGGGACTAGTTGGATAAGTTGTGATAGCAAATGGGCTGGGTACTAAAAGGCTTTTAATCTCTGGATGACTGTTAGGTGATTTTATAAAAGAGAAAGGAAGAAGAAGATAATAGAAAGAGAGATTTGAGAGAACGATTATATTATTGATATCTTTTTTGGAGTTGTACTTGCCTTTAAATAGAAATAGCTAAGAGTATTCTAATCCTAATCAAATTAAAAGAAAACAACTTTCAACTTATCCTATAATCAAAGAACTAAATCCTAGCTAACAAGACAATAACATCTCCCATAATTATAGCTCATAATCATCCAAATATGCTGGCCTTGATATGTTATGCTTGGTCTGCATGCCTGTAGTTGTGCCCTCTTCTACATGACTGACTAAAGTAGCCGTTATATCCCCCATTACTTGAGACACAACATTGTTCTCAATGCATAAAGGATCTAATGTATCCAAGTCTTCCCAATTAAAGTCTTATGGAGGTAAGTTTTCCCACTAAATGAGAACTTGTCTCACCTGTTTATTGTGATGGAGTATAATTAATTCAGCTAAAATTGTGGATGGCTTGTAGGTAGGCTGACCAGCGTTAGCAAGCTCCGGTAACTAGTGTATGGTGGGATTTCGTGAGTTACGATAAGGGCGCAATAATGAACAATGGAAGATTGGATGTAAGTAAGAATCGGGCAGTAATTTCAGTCGATATGCGACTTGGCCAATTCGAGCTTCTACTTCATATGATCTATAGTATCGTAAGCCAAGATTTTCAGAGGATCGTTGGTTCACAGAGAGCTAGCGATATGGTTGAAGTTTCAACAAAACTCAGTCACCAACAACAAATGTAATGTTAGTTCTAGACTTATTAGCTTGGGCTTTCATTTTAGCTAGGGTGGCTGCCAAGTTGGAGTGCAACTAAGAAAAAAATCTTATCATCACTTGTTCCGGCACTATAAGTACTTAGAGATGATGGTTTTTGCTCGAAAATTACCTCAAATGGCAACATACTAGCATAAGCTTAAAAGGTTGTGTTGTAGTGAAATTCTGCCCAGGTCAAAAAAATTTATACCATCGCTTTGGCTGCTCATGGAAAAAGGAATGAAGATATTGCTCTAAACAGCGGTTGAGATGCTCGGTTTGACCATCTATTTTCTGGGTGATATGCAGAGCTGTAGTTCAAAGTTGTTCCTTGTAGAGTAAACAACTCTTGCCAAAACTTGCTTAAGAAGATGGGATCATGATCACTTATGATAGTATTTGGCATGCTATGGAGTTTACCAACATTATCCCAAAAGGATTATACTTGGAAGCATTGTAATGGCTAGGTAGTGGCGAGAAATGAGCGCCCTTCGAAAACCTGTCAACCACCATAATTTTTACAGTGAATCCATTAGAGTTAGATAAATAAGTGATAAAATCCATGCTTAGATCGATCCATATGTTGGTCGGTGGTACAATGGGTTATAGCAGCCCATATGGCGCATGATTTGTTGGTTTTGGCAGATATCACAATGTTGAATGAATTCTTTAACGTGTTGCCTCATCCCTTTCCACATAAAATTGGCAGTTAGGCAATAGAAAGTGCGTTCGACCCCGGAATGGCCACCTTTAAGGGAGTTGTGATAATCGGCCAATAAGAGTGGAATAAGAATGGACTTTTCTAGCAAATAAATCTACCCTTTACAGTGTAATAGGTTGTTGTCATACCGCCAATCAGGCCATTTGCTAGAGTGTGGGCTAATTCGTCAATAATTTGGCTTGTATATGGATCATTAAGGAGTTTTAAAGCAAGTCGGGAGAGGTCATGACAAGTTGAACGAGAAATAGCCATGAACTTACAGGCGTGAACATCATCCTCATCATGTTGTCTTGATAAGTCATTTGCTGTTGTATTTTGAGCACCTGACTTATAGGTAATCATATAATTAAAGCTCAATAATTTAGTAAGGAATTGTTATTGTTCTGATTTTTGAATGGCTTGTTTGAGGAGATTGCATAAGCTTTTATGATTTGTGCGAATAATGAATTAACCATCCAATAAATATTACCTCCATTTTGCCACAGTTGATTGAATTGCAAACATTTCTCAGATGTGTGTGGATTTCCCTTGCATAGCAGGAGAGAGTTTGTGACTATAATAAGCAATGGGATGATGATTTTGCATTACCTACTCCAATTCTTAAAGCATCAGTTTCAATGATGAATGGCATAGTGAAATTAGGGAGTGCAAGCACTGGGATGCTAGTCATTACTCTTTTGAGGTCTTCAAAGGCTTTAAGTGATACGGAAGACCAATTAAACCCATCTTCTGTGAGTAAGTTAGTGAACGGTGTAGCAATGGTTGTATAGTTTTTTACAAACGCCAATAGTATCTTGTTAATCCTAAAAATCCACGAACTTGGCATTGAGTTGTAAGAGTCGACCAAGTGAGGATTGCCTCGATTTTGCTTGGATCGGGTTGAACACCATCAGCAATGATTATGTGGCCCAGAGAATTTACCGAACAATGCAAAAAGGTACATTTGCTCAGTTTTGCATATAAGCAATGAGTTCAAAAGGAGAGAAAAACTAGTTGCAAATGTTCAAGGTGCTCTTCTCTAGTATGGTTGTACACACAGATGTCGTCAAAGAATATAACAACAAAGTGGTGCAGATAAGGTTGAAAGACTTTATTCATCAGTGCTTGAAAGGTGGAAGGGCATTGGAGAGACTGAATGACATAACTAAAAACTCGAAATGATTGTGATGAGTTCGAAATGTTATTTTGTGAATGTCAGTTTCATACATGAGCACTTGGTGATAGCCAGATTGAAGATCAAGTTTGGAAAATATTATCTCACTATGTAACTCTTCAAGAAGTCCATCAATGGTAGGGATGGGAAAATGATCCTACACAGTTAGCATGTTCAAAGCGCGGTGGTCCACACAAAAGCACCACGTGTCATCCTTTTTCTTAACTAATAAAACTGGTGAACTGAATGCAGAAGTGCTAGGACGGATTATACATGTGTTCAGCATCTCGGTTACCATCTTGTCAATTTCGTCTTTTTGAAAGTACGAGTACCGGTAAGGACGAACATTGGCAGCTTTGGTTTCATCATGTAGTGGAATTTGGTGATTTGTATGGCGAGATGGAGGAAGGTTCATTGGTGTCACAAAAACATCAACAAATTTAACTAACAATGATGGCAAATAATCATCTGTTGTATCCAGCAAGGTGTTATCATATGCACTATCCATCTCGTAGCAACTCACATTTAGGGTTGTATTGAAGCATAAAAGGGACACAATGACCTTTTGCCTTGATATTAACTTGTTGAGTTGCAAATGTGATAGGGAGCCCTTTCAAAGTTCTGTTTCGCCTTGGAGATATACCTGATTGTTTTTCCCAACAAAGCTCATAATTAATGTAGAATAATTGGTAATGATTAGTCCCAAAGTCTCTAACCATTAAATACCTAAGGCCACATCTGCACCTTGGAGTTCCAACACAAATAGATCCAAGAGGAAATGGTGGGATTGCAGGTATAAGGGAATGTTACAGCAGACCCCCTTGCATTGTAAGGCATCACTATTTCCAACTTGTACTTGAAAATGAGGTGTAGAGGTGATAGTGAGAGATAAATAAGTTGCCATACATTCGATAATGAAATTATGTGTACTACGTAAAGATTTGGAAGTGTGATACCCAAAAAGAGCATTGAAATTGATCTCTGGTTTTGTAGTTAGTGTAAGGGTAGGTTCACCCTCAGGTTGGTGCTCTTCCGGTGTATCCAACCCTTCCAAATAGAGTAGGGTGGCCTTGCCTTTGCATTTTGTGACCGAAGGTGTACTTTTCATCACAATTGAAACAAAGACCTTTTTCTCTATGTTTTTGCATCTTTGCAGGAGTGAGACGACGAATAGGAAGACGTTCATAAAGTGGTGGTGGTAATATCAATCTTTTTCCTAAAGGTGTGATAGCAACAAACAATAGTAGCCGAGGTTGTCAAGGTCTGGAAGTTTGTTTGTCTGCATTAAATTGTTCTTCAGAGACTTTAGTAAGAGAGAGGGCATCATGTAAATCCCTGGGTTGTTAAGTAATCACAAAGCGTCAGATGCTAGAGGAAAGGCCAAAAGTAAAGGTATTGGCTAAGAACTCTAGAGAAAGGCTGGTAACCTTATTGGATAGTTCTTCAAAATCAGTTTGATAATCCAAAATCGACTAGTTTGGGTGAGTTTTATGAGGCTTCCAACTGGATCGTCATATTCAGTTGGATCGAAGTGATGATGTATTATTGCTACAAACATATCCCAATTACAGATAAGGCCATCTTAAGTAAGGCCTTAATACCAACGGAATGTTGGACGATCAAGGTGCATCGATGCTATGAGTAAACGGACCTCCATTGGAGTGTCATAATATTGAAAATATTGGGATATTGCATACAACCAGTCTATTGGATCCTTAGTTGAAAATCGCGGAAGCAGTAATTTGAGTTGCTTGCCTTAAGGTGGTCAGTTTGCTGGTAAGAGGGCATGTGGACATGGTCCAAGGACTTCTGCACCGGCTGGGGATGGAAGTTCTTATGGTTGTTCACAAGTTAACTGCTACAACTGCTCCATTATATGTTGGTCTTGATGTTCATACAGAACCATCAGTTTGGTACGTAACTGGTTGAAGGCTTCAGCTTGCTCATCTTATTTTTATTATATGTTATCCACAATAGTTATTTCATACTTATAGACTTATATAGGAGTTAATTTTGGAAGGAATTTTAGTTTCCTGGTGTGCCATTTATTGTTTGGTTGATTGTGGGTTTTAATGGGGCAATAGTTAATATGTCCAATAATGGTCGATATTGACATTGGTTTTCAATGGAAGTGGTTTATATTGAGAGAGGGTTTGGTTATTTGGCTAAACTATGGTCAAGTTGATAAACTAGTGTCAGCGGCTTATTGGGTTTCACACTCAGTTTTCATTATAAACTCAACACTTTCACGACTCAACACATAACGGGCAAGGTGAGAGCAAGTAGTCATCACTCGAATAAATTTTAAAATACTGTCCAGATTTGATTTAAAGATAGAAGATCCTTAGTAAATTTAACCTCCCATAACTAATACAAGCATGAGACAAGCATGAGAGGTTATGGGTTCGTGAGATCGTTCTTATTTTGTGTTAATTTATTTGGCATTCTCCCATTTATATTTTATTTATCAAAAATTATTTTTATATAATTATAATAATCAAATATGCATCCAAATAATCAAATAATTAAGCAACATATATAATCCAAAATGAATAAATACAATAGGATTTGCCTTTTGGAAGCCTAAAAACCAAAAAATAAAAAAAGAAAGGAGAAATGAGACTTAAAGTCATTCTACAACTAATCAAACATAAAATTAGAAGAGATTACTTGCAAAAACATTGAAACAAGGTTAGAATCGGATCAAATCGCTACTAGGACTCCACTGGACTATGATAACTTATAGATATAAGATATAATCAATCAAACACTAGAAAGGCTTTCTCTGACTATTTTGAAACCCAACAGCTTATGACTCAATCGTTTGGGTCGAACTAGCCTACTCATTGATTATTCAGGCTCAAAAGGGTCATTTTCGATGACTTTTTCATTTTTGCAATTCTTTTTGAAAAATAAACTTATAGACCTTTGATTCTCGATGTTTTTATATAAATATAAAGACAATAAATAATCGTACAAAAAAAATAAATTGATCAAACGGACTGAATTTTTATGCATCAAAACTCAATGAACTAAGGATTGCCAAGAAACTTATGTAATTCATTTGAAAATATATTTTTAATAATAAAAAATATTATTTATATAGGAAATCATGTCAAGAACACTAAATCACCATTAAAAACCAATTTTAAGGCAAATATGCCATTTTAATGCCATAAACTGACATAATGACAGGAATATTAAACATTAATCAATGATTAAAACATAAATATTAAATATTAAAATAAAAGATTCTCTATCGATATGAGCTTGATCTATAGTTTTTAAATCAAATAAAATAAAAGAAAGAGAAGATGATTAAATATCCATAAAGAGCATGAAATTAATCTAAATTGGAACCCTTAAGGTACGCACCTAAGATTTGAAGAATTTCAAAGCGAGCTACTCGAACTAAACTTAACTAATTTTAACCTAAATAATGTAAAATGGAAATCTGTTAGCTATTAACTATAGCAAATTCATTTAATTTTTTTTACTTTTTAATTTTGCAATAGCCAAAACAAATAAAGGAAAAAAAATTATATATATATATTTTTTTTCAAAATATATATTTTTTATCAAATGTAATTGGGGTTTGATACTTGAAGGTATGTTGTATCATTAAATTTAGAAATAAGTATTTAAAGGTATTCATTGTATATATAAATGAAGTTTTGTATTTATTATTATATGCATGATGTTGCAAGGAAAATTGTCATTAGCCCAAAAGGATCCGAGAGGAATTTGCGTTCTATCTGCCAAGAAAGTTATTTCTAATGTTACCATTCATCATCCAGGTTATATATATATATAGCCTATAGCCTATAGCTTTTTATTTTTATTATTATTTAATTTTTAATTTGATTTCGATTAGAGTTCGAACTCAATTTAAAGACAATCAATACTATTAAACTAAAATAAAATTCATTAATTTGTTTTAATAAATTTGACTTCAATTAAGTCTCGAATATGATATTTCACAAGTCTAAAAATAATTTTAATATTATTAAATTCAAAATTCATTGATAAACTATTGTTTTTTAACTTTTGTAATTGACACTTTTTTTTCAATTGGTTTGATTTCTTTGTTGATACAATTAAAGACTTAGACTTTACACATTTGGCCATGTTTTTATACATCCACTATTGATTTTCAATTTTCTTTGTTAACCAGAATCACCAATAAGTTTGAAACTAAGGTTATATGAATAAAAATTTTATTTGCAGGTCATTTTGAGATCCTTTCATTATCTGAGCCATTTATAATTGCTGAAAATGGTGGTGTAAGAAGTAGAACCGGTGGACTCGGTATTTCCTTGACTAGCGCAGATGGTCATGTAATAGGTGGTGGCATTGTAGGATTTCCATTGGCAGCTATCCCTATCTAAGTAAGGTCTTTTTTCTTATGCATTTCAATTACTTCATATACTGGTAAATTTAGGATAAACTATTTTTTGGTCATTAAACATTTTACTTTGCATTGAATTTGGATTAATCAACTTTAATGTTGTTACAGTTAATAAAAATTTAGTGGTAGAATTTCTGCTTTATAATGTAATAATAATTACCAATAAGTTTCCAGCTATATATATATATATATATATAATTTGTTTGGGTGATGAGAGTATTTTATTTTTGGAATTACTTCATTTAAGCTGAGTTTTTAATTTCCAAATTATGGGTTTCTTTAGTTTTGTAAGGTATTTTCGATGTGATTTTAAGAAAATTGATTGGAATTTCTTATAATTTGATTATGTGACTAAATTGATTAGCAGACACGAAAAATCAAAACGATGTAAAAATTACTTTTTTTTTTTTAACATTTGAAATTGAAAGATTGATTTTTTATATTTTAAAGTTAATTTTGTAACTTGATGATAATATGGGTATGTAATTTGTCTGCTGTTTTGTCATATGGGATTGCTTCAATGGTTATGGTTTTTTATCAATAAGGCAATTCTTATGCAGTATTCTCAATCCTTGACTCTTCTCACTGTGTAAGTATTTGAGCGTTCAATTTTCTTCTAATATGTCTTTTTGTTCTATAATATTGTTTGGATTTCTTAGTAATTGGCCATTGCTTTACTCATACATTTTGGCCAACAAATGGGATACAAAAAAGCCAAGGGAATAGACATGCAAACAACAAAGAGGCTTCTCCCAGTTTCACTATTGGCATTTGCTTTGGTAAACACAGATCAGCTTATCTTAATATATTTATTTTATGATACGTTAATAATACACTTATATTTTATTCCATTTGTTTTTTTTAATTATTCGAATATAAAAAAATGAAATTACAAGTTATTAATAAGTGTAATATATGTATAAATATTAATAAATTAACTAATTAATTAAATTAAATTAAATTTTAGAAATTAACATATTTTATAATATTAATCTTTAGATGGTATAACATATATATTTCATCTAACCAAATATAATCATACCAAACTCAAATGAGCACTGCCTCATTTGCAGCATAATACATAATTCTAACAGGAGGAAACAAAGGAAAAGGAACTAATTTGGTATTTTCTTTTATTGATAAAATTAGCTCCAATCGAGACTTGAACACGAAATAATTTAGTCCTGAAAATGACTTCAGTAATAAATTAAATATCAAGTTCTCTAGCCAAATCTCAAATTAATTATAGGTAAGCCTATAAACCTATAATAAATTCAATAGCATTAAAAATAATTGCTTAATTGCTTTAAATTTTTTTAATTTTCATAGTTAAAATCATGAACTCATTCAATTAATTTAAAAATATCATAATAATTTGAAAAAAAGATAATGTAAAATGATACTTAAAAAGTGAGTTTCTAAAAGAAAAAGAAAATATTATAAATTTTCATTTACCTCTCAAAAAAATAAATAAATATTCACAGTAAAAGCATGTATATTTATTAAATAGTATTTTTCATTTTTTAGGTGATTTGATATATATTTATTAATATCTGTTACTATACCTCTGTCTTTACTAATGAGAAAAATTAAATTTGCAATTTTTATTAAGAGAGAGTTTGAAAAAATTTATATTTCTATGAGTAATAAGAAAAATTAAACTGAAAATTATTTTCATAGCAATAATATATTCTTACTTATTTTTTTGAGTATCAATTAAAGGAGATAATGCATTGTTTTCATCACCCATTTTATTGATATTCATATTTTTTTTTTAAATTTCTTTTATGAGAATTTTTATCAATTTATTTATAAATTTCCTGATAAAATTTATTACATTGTTAGCTTAAAAGTTGAATGTAAGATTTTAATTTTTAGCAGACAAAAAATTAGCTCTCTTATTATAATTTTATTATTATTTTAGTAAAATTTAAAATTTATAATTAAATTATTAAAATTAATATCAATTTTTTAGTTTAATAAAATTATAAATTTAAATTATAATACCCATTTCATGCAAAATTATCAGAGAAAAAAATAATTAAAATTTGATTTTTATTAAGATAAAAAATTTGTTTAAATAAATATATTTTAATTTTTTTATATGATTTTAACAATAAAATGGATAAGATGATTAATTATAATGACGTAATAAAATATATATAGACTACTAATAAATTTTTCAAATAAAAATATTAATTAAGTCAAATTTTATAGATAAAATAATAATTTATTAAAAAATTTAAAAAGAAAATCAAAATTCAAATGGATCACGTGCCCCTTGCCACCGTTACACACTCGTTATAATGTAATATATACTATTCGCTGCTACATGGCTTTTAAAAAATTATATATATATGTATAGCCATATATATTTCCATTTTACATCCGCTGCACAACTTTCAAATGTTGTTGTGCAACGGTCAAATTTATTTATTTTTCTAAAATTTTACTATAAAAATATTCATTTTTTTGAGAATTTTAATACTTTAAAAAATATGCCAAACTACCAGAATAATTTTTAGAAAATAAATATATTTAGATTATAATATATATTATAAATGATTAAAATAATATGTAATTCATACTATTATACTCTTTAGAGTGCAATTTATTGTAAGAAAAAGAATAATAAGATAGGATATAATGAAGTGATGATGTGACATTACTATTACACTCTAAATAGTGTAACTAAACTTTGGATGCCCTAAGACCTTTGCCACCCACCATTTTTTGTTTTCCAGCTTTGTAGTTGACTAATGACGACTAGGATATGACAACAAAAGAGAAACCAAATCTTTCAGAAGAGAAGTCTAATTTCTATGAGCATTACAAACATTAGCATATATATCAACTTCTTTTGGTATATTTCTTTGACCTGCAATAAATTTTATAGATGATTCTGAATAAATGTCAAACTTTATCCTCCAATTCTAAAGGGTTGTTAATATTGTTAAGTAATGGTTGCCTTAGCCAACTGTTTTTGCTTCCCAGCAGCAAGCAACTCGTAATCCTGCTTATGTCAAAACATAAAGAATAAGATATAAATAACTTATACACAACAAAAATTTAGGCACAATTCATCGATTCTTTTTTCTGTCTCTTTTCTATAATACATTGAACGCACCAATTCAGTTTTACTTTTCTTTTCCTTCATGGGACAAAATTGAGACATCAAATACAACCTCTCACTGGAGAGTGTGAGGAGTGGGGTTCTTAGATTCTGAGTCCGATAAACCAATGTGGTCATAATTATGAAAAGTGAAGGATTAAATCCTGTTCTACAGCAAATGGATCAAGGAATCTAATGAGCAAAAAAAAAAAACCCCTCTTCTAATTTTTTTAGTGTGTGTGCGCACTCGTACATGTATGTGCATTTACATTTTTCATTTTGCTAATACTACTAGCAAAACACAGAAAAAAGTTTCCTTCCAACAAATTGAACTGCCAAGCCATATACACAGGAAAAAAACTATGGTGATATAAAATACTATGAAAGACAATCCAAGTTAAAGCAGTAAGTACCTGTACAATGGCCTGTGCACAAAGCTTCCCAGATAGAACAGCGCCCTCCATTGAAGCCAAATATTTTTGTTTCGTGTAGTCACCAGCTAAATAAAAACCCTCTACAGGAGATCTTTGTAAGGGACGACAAGGTTCACAATTTGGAACAGTCTTGTAAACAGACCTGAGACAATTAGCAGAGAGGAAATGAAGATTTAGTAACCAATATTTTTCAATAACTGAGTTTTTCTGAGGAAACTGCAAGAGTAAAAACATAAAATAATATCAGCAGGGGGATATGAAGTACTAAACAGTAAACATGAAAGTAGATTGTACCAATAATGTTCTATCAGCTAGAAGTTCAAAATGAATGGCAAAAAAATAATTATTTTTGTTATCTGACAGGAAACAATCCTTACCATCCACTCTCCACAGAATTCAAGCAAAGTCAAGAATTAATTAACCATGAATAATGAATAGTTTCTAGACGAATGGCCTCAGTCTAACCTTGGAGTTTTAACAACATGGTACTTCACAATTTTTGCTTTGCTCTGATCTGCTGATATTTCATCAGGAAAGAGCTTTGCAAGTTCCCTCATTGTAGCATCAATAATTTCTGAGTCACTGCATGAGATCCATTCTTCTGCAGGCGCGAAAACTAACTCCAGCATAGACTGATTTGGATTATAATATTCCTGTTAAACAATGAAAGATGAACCAATAGTTATGTTAAATGTTCTGATGTCGGAAAAAAAAATAATGCAGTTGAAGATTGTAGAGGGACCTGTGTCAATCACCCATAAGTAAATTTTTATGCTAATCAAAGGAAAAAAAATTAATCTCATGCTCTTTCCCTAGATATTATACAGGTGGAAGGATATATATATTGAATTCTACTTGTGACACATTTCACTAACAAAATCACAAAATATGTTGTTGGGCTAGTAGCCCAGTGATCGAATTTCTGCCTTGTAGTGCAGGAAGTCATGGTTTCAAACCCAAGCAGGCCTTCCCCTTAAAGAATTTTCAATTTGCCTAAAAAAAATTACAAGTATATGATACAGTATATTTAACATTATGCTTATCCCAACAATGAAAAATCTTCATTGACCCTCAATTTACATATAGACATTTTACCCGAACAAATTTTGTTCCCTCTCTCAAGTTAATACCAAAACCAATATGCAGGAGATCACCAAAAGCAGTTTTTAGTTTTGACTTTTAGAATGGCTTTTCATGGCACCTTCTGAGAACCCCCCATTAAAACTGGAACTCAATTGATTCTAAACAGCTTTACAAAATCGTATCCACAAAAATCAAATTCCCTCCACCCCCCACAAAAAGAAAAGAGCATTGTTTTCTTTCTTTCAAATAATTCAACTATTAGCCAGACATGAAATCCTCTTCTCTTCAAATTGCTCATAGTTAAAATGCAATCAAGGGAAGCACACCATACAAACGCAACATCCAAAGTGACTTTCAGTGTTTTAAACATTTGTCCCAGAAGATTCTCCACTTCTTTCCAATACGAGTTTCACAAAATTTTTATCAAATGCAATCTCTATGTCCGATCTTGAAGTTTGCAGGATAGAAGAATTGAATAAAAGAAATGGCAGTTTCTTTTTCTTTTTTTCTTTTTTTGTGGGGGGCAGGGGGTCGCATTCCTTGATATCGACCAATTTCCAAATGAAGTTAGCTGCCACCACATCCTTCTTATTGCATTCCAAGAAGTGTCAATTGTGAGAGGAAGATAATCCCCATTGTTGCTATCTTATTAGATATTACATAAACAGGAGACAGATAATAGTATCTTCTCAACAATGGTGCTCTCATAATATTTAATACAATCACCTACCTCATATCTCAAGTGGATAAAAGACATTTTGGGTTCAATTTTTTGGGATTTTGTACTGGCCAACACTTTTTTTTTCTCTCTCTCCTTTAAGCAATTGACATTCTAAAAAGGAGAAAATATTTGCAATCAAGCTCCATTGCAATTTTCTAATGACTAGAACTACCATGTACCAAGTTTGATTAAAATAATATAAGATATGACTTGACCTCATATCAAATAAAAACGTGAATTATTTTAATTACAAACAAAATCTCATGAGCCCACAATTGACAACATCAGCTCTTCTCCTGCTCTCGTCCTAACAACTCTTCTCTTTCTCACTTTCTCTCTCCCTCTTGACCTAAATGGCTAAATCCTAAATCCCATTTTTGTATGAACTTTATGAACTTTCTTTTATAGATCTAAGATGGAGATTAAATAATTTTTTCACTCAAAATTTAATGCCTTGAGCCATATATGAGAAACTAGGAACGAAAGAAGGTGAAAAATATATCTGTAGGTTAGAAAGGACAAGAGAAAAGAAATGTTGAGATCTCAAACAGGAAAAAGATATATAAAGAATAAAAAAGGAAAATTTTTGGTGAAAGATGAGGACATTAAGGAAAGGTGGATGAGTTACTTTGGTGAACTTCTCAATGATGGCTAAGGTGGTAACATGGTCAACATAAATCACATGACTATAGAGAAGAATATGACTTTAACTAGAAGGATTAGATTTTCGGAGGTTAAAAAGGCTTTGAAGAAGATGAAAGTTGAGAAAGCATGTGGCCCCGAAGGAATACCTATTAAAGTATGGAAGTATCTGGATGATGTAAGAATAGTTTGATTAATTAGATTATTTAAAAAAAATTCTAACTTCAAAGAAAATGTCAGATGAATAGAGGAAGAGCATTTTAGTACCCATTTTTAAAAGCAAGGAAAACATTTAGAGTTGTTCAAATTATAAGGAAATTAAGCTCATAAGTTATACTTTGAAGTTGTGGGAAAAAGTTATAGAACATTGCTTACATGGTATTACATTTCTCTCTATCAACCAATTTGGATTAATGTCAAGTCAATCATAAATGGAAGTAATCTTTATGATTAGGAGCGTGATGGAAAAATACAGAGATGCGAGGAAAGACTTGCATATGGTTTTTATTAACTTGGAGAAGACTTATGACAAAGTTCCAAGAGAAGTTTTATGTTGAGCGTTAGAACGTAAGGGGATATCGATTAGGTACATACAAATTTTAAAAGATATGTATGACGGAGAAGCGATTAATGTGTGCACAGTTAAAGGAGACTAAAGAGACTTTTCTATGTCAGTTGGGTTATATCAAGGGTTCGCAGTGAGCCCTTACCTCTTCGTTTTGGTTATGAATGAATTAACAAAATATATACAAGAAGAAATCTCATGGCGCATGATGTTTATAGATGGTATTGTACTAATAGATGAGATACAAGAGAGAGTTAATAGGAAGATAGAGTTGTGAAGGATGAGATACAAGAGGGAGTTAATAGGAAGATAGAGTTATGGAGAAGTACTTTAGAGTTCAAGGGTTTCAGGTTAAGTAAAACCAAGACGGAATATAAGCATTGTAAGTTTAGTGAAGGCCGAAGTGAAAATAACGAGGGAGTTAGCTTGGATAGAGCGTCATTGTCACAAAGCCCCCATTTTAAATATTTAGGTTCAATCCTCCAAGGAGATGAAGGATGTGAAAAGAATGTTAGCCATAGGATAAAAGTTGGGTGGTTGAAATGGAAGTTTGGCATAGGAATTCTATGCAACCGCAAGATTCCCAATAAATTGAAAGAAAAATTCTACTATACGGCTATTCGACTAATTATGTTATATGGTAATAAATGTTGGACATTGAAAAAACATGTATCGAAGATGAGTGTGGTCAAAATGAGGATGTTAAGATGAATGTGTGGTCATACTAGAGTGGATAAAATACATAATGAAAGTATTAGAGATAAAGTGGAAATCACATCGGTTAAGGACAAGATAAAAGAATGGAGATTAAAATGGTTTGGACATGTGAGGCGGAGACCTAAGGAGGTTCCGTTTAGGAAGGTTGAACAGATTATGATAGAGGCAAGGAAGAAAGGAAGAGGTAAACCTAAACTAACTTGGACAAGAGGAATACAGTATGATTTGGATACATTACAATTATCAGAAAACATTGTCCAAAATCGTTTGAAATGAAAACAAAGAATCCATATAGCTGACCCCAATTAATTTTGGGATTAAGGCTAAGTTGAGTTGAGTATATTATTTTATTCCATGTAGGAATTTCCAATGAAAAATGCAAACGCAACTCCTTGAAAATTTTTACTGCATTCAGGCATTCCAATAGAAAATCACAAAAAATTCAGATACTCATGAAATGCTAATATCCTTAGTTCAATATTAAAAAGAATCTCAAACCCTCAACATAACAACAGCCTATATTGCGAAAATGTTAACCAAAAGTAGATCAATGATGTTCTGTTTTTATGGCAGAGATGTGCATCCATTTTGCATTAGGCCCAACAAAATAGTGCACAATCCAATG
This sequence comes from Aleurites moluccanus, assembly GCA_948193065.1. NCBI lineage: Eukaryota > Viridiplantae > Streptophyta > Magnoliopsida > Malpighiales > Euphorbiaceae > Aleurites > Aleurites moluccanus. The sequence continues at coordinate 24,392 of CANXYC012617016.1, forward strand.
TTAACTTGGCTAGCTGACTGAAAATCATATTCAGTCACAAATTATAAATTTTAAGGAAAATAATAATAGTTGCCATCCACATGAAAATATCAGCATTTGCAGTGTCTAAACTCTAAAGGACATAAACTCAGCATACATGCTATTTGCTATCTTGCATGTGTTTTTGCATATATAGATCATTAACTCCAGTTTTACCTTACAAGTCACTGACATGTCAGCATAAACACTGAGAAGTGGACTTCTGCATGTTCCAAGAAGAGAAAGATCAATTAGTATATATTATTGCATGAAAGAAAGGCTTCTTTTCAAAATTCAACAGGCACTATTTTAAGAATATCAACTCAATGAATCACAAAAGTTTTCATAGAACCCCTCAGAAAATTAACATCTTGTAAGAAATTCACATGATGAGAATGTTTGAGATTTTTCTCTATGCTTGATAGAACTGATGCAAAACATAGGAGCAGTACCTGCTGAAAAGTAGGTGATCATAAGTATTCTTTAGTTTCCTATCAAACCTGCAGTAAAGAAATATTTTGTCAGTGGACCACTAAGTTTAGATGATAACATTTGAACTCTTAATAAGATGGTGTACAAACATTATAGAGAGATGCAAATCTGATCTAAATTAATTGCATGCTATGATCTGTGTTTGAATGCAATGAATAGAATTCAGTAAGGTTAGCAAGAATTTTCCCATCTTGCATCAAGGAATCACATAATAAAACCATTCTAATGAATACAATAAACTTCCCACCTAATCAAATTAACCCTTTCCATTTCTCAAAATTCCATGTCAAAAACTGAACAAGGAAAATTTGTCTGCATAAAATGATTATTCGTTCGCGCACACAGAGAATAACTTTTCCATTCATTACTTATTAATGACAAAGGAATGCATCACTGACCAAATGTGAATATTAATAACAGGAACTCCAATTAATTTGTCCAATTTCTTGAAGTACGGTATCTCTTTCCAGCTATCAGGTAGAAGAAGCTTCAGGATATCAACTGATGGAGTGAGATACAGTAATCATATTAGAGAAATTGGATCACAGAAAACAATGGAGGTCATATAATGTGACGGAAATATTCAAGTTATACCTGGAGTGGCAAACACATAAGCATCTCCTTCAATCACATCCCCAGTATTTAGTAAGAAGTTTTTCACTGTTCCATCATTGTTTAGCTCAATTTTCTTTATTCGTGAATTTAGCCGGACTTCTCCACCCAGTGACTGAATATGATCAACAACTGGCATGCAGAGTCTCTCTGGGGGATTGCCATCTAAGAAAGCCATTTTTGAACCATGTTTCTCCTATTGATATATGACCATCAATCCTAAATCAGTTAGTTTTATGCTATACAAATTTTTTTTTCTTAATTTCTTATGTAAATTAGTAACACAAATATCAAATACTGCTTAAAACGATTCAGAAAGAAGTTCAAAGTGCAGTGCAATGTGACTTGAGAAGAATGAGTGAAAGAAATAAACATCACTAATCTGCTTGATTATAACAGTTATAAGTTAATTTAAGGTTCTTTTGTAGTTGTTTAGCATTAATTTCTTCAGGGGTAAGAAGGGGAAAAACCTTTCTGTTCAATCTGCTCCATAAATATATCTTGAGAAACATAAACATATTACTTCATAGGTTACCTACATTCAGGTTAATGAATTGACAAATGATATGCCATATGCATGTCCCTTTGTGTGTGTAGTCTACTGTCTACCATATGTTACACTAGCAGAAGGGGAGAAAATGACTAGAAGTAACAAGTAAAAAAAGAAATATGTTAAGGAGCTATATTCAGTAGCTATAGACATATTTTTCAGTAGCTTGGTTTTATGTTTTAATTTCTGTTTTTCTCATGTGTGTAGATAAGAATATGGAAATAATTTCCATTACTGGGTAATTATTAAGTTTGTTTCTCCATTAGTGGGCAGTTACTAAATTTGTTTCTCTATTGTTGTGGGAAGTATTATAGTGGGTAGTTATCTAGTATTTGTTATTGTATTTCTCTATTTAAAAGGTTGTGAGTTGGTTAATAAATGAATTAAGCAGAATTTTAAACAAGGTTTTGGATTGTTAAAAATCAGAGATCATAGAGTTCTCTCTTAACAAGCTCTAAGAGATCGTAGGATTCTCTCTTAACAAGTCCTAATTCGATTTCTACATTCAACCACATACACCCATAACTAGATCCAAACTTGGACCATAACGAAATAATAGATTGATTAGAAATTCATAATTGTTTTATGGAAGACCCATGCTACTAAAGTTCAATAAGAACACCAAACCAACTAAATGAACTTTGATATTATTAGAGTAAAGTTTGCCATGGTTGGAACATTATCAGAGTATCAACATATAACTTGAGGTTTCCAAATATGCATCTAAATTATTAATGTATATAAATAAGCAAGTGACAGAGAATAGGAACACAAATAAATTCAAATTTAAAGACTCAAATTTAAAATTATGGCCCCCATTTAATATGGACTTTGTTGGGGTAAATTATAGAATATTTATTAGTTCTCTTGGATTTAATTTATGTGTCTAGTTAAATAAATAATTTGTTGGTCTATTATTTTTAAATCATGGGCAATTTTGTAATTTCCAACTTTGCTGGAAAATTTTTCCCTATTTCTTTAGGAGATTTCTTATTTTAGAGTCTTTGTGGGTTTAGGATAATATTATTTTTTTTAATTTATTTTAAGAGTCTAAATCCTTATAGGATGTAGACTAATTTAGAAGTCCTTTACTTAAAGGTTTAGGAGTTGTTTTAAGTCTATAAATACCTAATATTGTAATACTTTAAAAAAAAAACTTTGTTATTGAATAAAAAACTAGCAATTATGCTATTTTGAGTTGTGTGATGCAATTCGACTCTAGTGTGATTGCATGGGATCTTGGGTGTGATATCCAAGGAAGTTTAAGTGTGAAGCACAAACTAATTTATCCTAAATTTACTGTCCACGCGTTATTATACATGGGTTACTGTTCACGGATTACTGTCCATGTGTTACTGTTCACACATTACTGATATTGTTTACCGACACTGTTTGCCGATAATGTTTACAGCTATCCCAAACAGTCCATAAATCTCTATTATTGCTTAATTTCGCTTCCTAAATCCACCTTTTTATAAACCCTAGCCTCCCTTCTATATTCTACCCATCCTAACCTCCAGTTAAACCTAAATTTACCTCCTTTATCACCAACCCTCTGACCCGTCCTGTGTCAGCAAGGTACTACTTACAAGTTCTAACTACACAATTGAAGTAAAATTCCACCAATACTTAAAAGGAAAGAAAGAAAAAGCAACTTTAGTAATGTCTGTCTATCCAATAAAATTTTTTGAGTCAAGTGGCAAGAAGTACAGAACAGTTACCATACCTGAAGAAATCGATTCAGTGCTATCAGTATACATTGCATTGAAAGTTCATCAGGGTTAATAAAGTTAAGTGCCTTTGACATGGCAATAAACACCTCTTTAGTCACTCGATCAGGAACACCCTAACAAACAAAAGGAAAAACTAAAATGTCAGTAATGTATTAGTTTGAATCATATGTAAAGTCTATGCTAATTCATCGGTTCTTGATAAAAAATTCAATCGCATTAACCTGAAAAAATAATATATCAGTCAAATACTTTCTTTCTTTTTAATGTTGAATATTTGTCAATTTTCTTGCTTCCACGATACAATATTACATATTCCTGTGCAGTGGCAGAGCTTGGGTTAGGGGAGCGCTGGAGGAAGGGGGGATGTGGGGAATTAAAATTTCACAAAAAAGATAAGTACAGCATAAATGCAATTAACATTTTGGTTTACAAGGTTTTTATTGAATTTTTTATTTTCACATGGTTATGACAATTTATTAGTGAATGTTAACTACGGAATCAGGTAAGACCTAAAATTAAATACACTTAAAATTAATTATTTTTCACTTTTAATAAAGAAAGTGAAAAAATTAAAATCTTTCCCTTTTTCTTTTTGTTGGCTGGTTTCCAACCAATAACTCTTAATAAAAACTTATATAATTTTAACTTTCTTACACTACTAAAAACCTGTCAAATTTTTGGTATTCTCCAAAATTATGGAGAAAGGAGGCAAGCATTACTACTTCATAACCATATAGCATAAATCTCATCTTCCAATGCTGATAATGTCCTTTTTCTGTATTCTATTCAGCAAGTGGAGAAGTGATCATAAGATTTACAAAAATAAAAAAATAAATAAAAACCATGGACATCTTGTAGAAGTTAGCAGAAATATTTGCATGCACAAGTTGTAGAAATCTAGCGAATATGGGTCAGGGTCATGACTATACAGTTTATGAAGCATCTAGAAATTGCAAAGAAAATGGAGCATGATTTTTAAGAATATAAAAGCAAACATAAAAATTATAAGCCACAATAATCATCATTGTTCAGCATGCCAATTGTTTGTAGTTGGAAAAATTACATCACTAGCGTCTGAACTTTTTAAAATATATTATATTAGTATTTGAACAAATTTTTTTTTTATTTGACGAGTTTCTCAACTTTTAAAAATGATCTCATATAAGTATTTTTAGCCATTTTCCGATCACTGGAGTGCTGATTTGCAACTCTAAAATATCTAAGATTAGGCAAAGGACAAGAAGAAAACTTTTGGGTTGTTGAATACAAAAAAAAAATTTAAATGGAGCTGGAGATTTACAAATCAACACTTCGGTAACCAGACAACAACTAAAAACACTTTTATGAGATTATTTTTAAAGATTGAGAAACTCTTAGGACAAAAAAAAAATTGTCCAGACTCCAAAATATCAAATTTTAAAAAATTCAGACACTAATTTTTCCTTTGTAGTTCCCCATGCCATCAACTATATGCACAAGTCCCCTGGTGTGATTTATTTAAAAAGCTTCATTGCTTAGCTAAGTTTCATACTTAGATCCCAGGAAGGGCAAAATTCATGAATCTTAAGCTAGATAGTTAAGTCTATTAACTGATTTCTATTCATTCTTATTGGTATTGACCTGCTAAAGTATACCTGCTTTCTCATCCACTCTTGAACACTCAAACCATCTTGAGCCTCAACATATGCTTGTCCGCCAACCATTGCTGGAAGAAGTCCAATTGCAAATTTCACTTTCTCAGGCCAAGTCAGCATCTCATTGTTTTTTAGAATTGCCCATATCCCTGTTGATCACATTTTGGCTAATACTTAATAAAAGGCAAAGTCTGATTTGAAATACATGCATACGAAATACAATATATATGGAGGGAAAAGACGCAGCCTGCATATAATATGTGCAGGAAACAATATTCACTATCCACTGCAATTCACTGAGTGCAACCTTAAAAAAAAAGGGAAAAAGGTGCAAAGGTGACGTATTATGTAAAGCAGTACCTCTATAAGGCCTTTGCTTTGCAATATATATGACAAATATAATTATATGACTGATGTAGGGGTAATTGCCCGTGCCTTATATTTATTTGAGATACAAGTTATAACTGCTGGCTAACTAAACCATCATTATGATGATTTTACGGAAAAGATAGAGGCAAAGGCATTTTGTTTTACTTAGTACAGAAACTTTCAGCCAGGTTTAAGCACATGGCTTCAAGAAGGTCATATAGTTCAGAAGCCCTAGATGATTCTGAAGATGTAACCCTAAACCAAGTACATAGCCAACCCCGACTAGTTTGGGATTGAGGGTTAGTTTACTTGAGTTGAGTTGTATAACCTTAGTCATATCCATCATTCTAATAGCATCCGAAAAGGTCATATATATGAATGGAGAAATATATTTATTATTATATAATTGGAAACCTGCAAAACCTTTAACTAGAAATGATAAATATTAAGATATGTTTGGTGGATTAACAAATATGTGCATATGCATATCAAATGTGTGAATGTAATGGCAAGTAAACTTGCAGGTGTGAAAGTTCAGAAAACATTGCATTCAAGTTACATTGAAAGCAAATTCTCTCTGGCTAAAATATGAACTTTGGCAAAAGATACAGGCAAATTATCAATTTATTGACATACAAAATATGATCATCAAACTAATACGGTACAAGAGATTATGATGATCATTATATGTTCAATTCATAATATAAGTTCAAGTAATCACCATTTGTGCCAAACAGGCCTCACAATAATTTCATCCTTTCTTTCTCCAGCAAAATCAAATTTCAGGTGGACACAAGTTGCTTACCATTTAATGGTGCAGGGAGAACTTCAGCAAAATCAAATCGGCTGAACTCTCCTGGCTTGTTTGGCATTGCAAATATCATAGAATGCTCCTTCCACTGCAATCTATCGTTGATACCAAGTTCTCCAAACAGGTTTTGAACATTTGGGTATGCACCAACTAGCAAAACAAAGAAAGTTTCAATTAGAGCAGCAACAAAACATAAAAGGTTAAGCTCTTGTAACCCATAAAGAAATAAACAGCTCCATCTAGCATTAAATTAGCAATGCTGATTACAATACTCAACAGAGCATTGGAGAAGAAAACATAAACATGGTTATTTTATAAACAGTTCCATCTAGCATTAAATTAGCAATGTTGATTACAATGCTCAACAGAGTATTGGAGAAGAAAACATAAACATGGTTATTTTATTCAAAACTTCCATCCCATCCAAGTCATATTGAGGAATAAATAAGGCAATGAAGGCATCAACAGGACCAGTGGGGAAAATAACAAAAAATCAACAAGAAAGAAGCGAGATTAAAATTTTCCGACCAGAGTGAGAGAGTCCTTAAACTTACAGAATATATGCAAGCCTGTCTCATACCAGTCACCATCCTCGTCTTTCCATGCAGCCACCTGTATAAAATAAATTTCCAAATGTAAAGAACATAGGAAAGAAGGGAAAGACTAAAAAGCAAGACAATGAGAAATCCAACAATCAAATTTGTTCAGTTCATATTAGAGTCCGTTGTAAAGCATAGTATGGAGTGCATTCATACAGGCTCCAAAGAAATTCACTAAGGCTCCGTTTGGAAAAACTCACTTGAAATAATTGAATCCAATTCAATTCTATCAGTAGAATTGAATTAAATTCTTTTGCAAAAATTATTCCAAGCATTATGTACATAGATAATGAATTCAAATTTGTTTTATTTTCTTAATTACATATATTCATTTAACAATAACTAATTATATTGAAACTGTAGGAGATTATGATATATATATTTGTGTAATTTGATAATAAATCAAATCTTAATTAAATTAAATTTTACAAAATGATATGATTTCTATTTACTTTGAAATCATTTTTTTTATATACTAAAAGAATTGAATTCTATAAACTACCTCCTTCCAAACATAAAAATTGACAGAAAAGAATTCAATTGAATTGAATTCTTGCAAAATCTGAATTTCCAGACATGGGGTAAATATGAAGTAAAAAATAGAAAAGCTCAAATAATAAGATATAAGAACTCTTAAATAAGTTCAAACATCCAAAATAGGATGTTAGATTAAACCACCTAGGTAGCAAATTTATTTAAAAAAAAAAAAAGCTATATTTATAGAAATAATAATTAGACAACAAAGTTTCAGCTTTACTTTTTCATTAGAGAAAAGGTGGGAAAAGTATCAATTGAGGATAAATTGAGAGAAGGGAGACTGAGATAGTTTAGGCATGTGAGACGCAGGCTTAGGGAAGCCTCGGTCAGAAAGGTTGAGACCATTGCAATGAAAGAGGAGAAGAAAGGAAGAAGCATGCCTAAAATAACTTAGAGGAGAATAGTACAATATGATCTTGAGGCATTACACCTATTTGAGGATACAGCCCAAAATCGTTTAAAGTGGTGGAAACAAAGAATTCATATAGCCGACCCCAATTAGTTTTCAAGGTTGAGTTGATTTAAAATTGATAATTTTTGCTATCAACTTATTAAAAAGTGAGTAAAAGTAGAGCAGCACAAAAACCTTTCCGCCCAGAACATCTCTTGCTTCCAGTAATACAGGCTTGTGCCCTGCATCTGCCAAATATTTTGCAGTTGATAAACCAGCCAGTCCTGCATGATTTGGAAAATTTCATTCTAATTTAACCAATTTAATAAAAAATAAAAAAGTAAAATAAAGTGCATGGAGATTAATCTAGACAAATATGATAAAGCATTAGTTCCTATAACAAGCTACCTAGCATCAAATGCTTTTAAGTGCTCAAACCAGTTCCCACCCATGTCCCAATGAATATCCTGTTTATAGGCTACCCCAGAAAAGAAAAGTAATATATCCAGAAGTTGGGAAAGCTTACCCAGGTAATCCAGAACCTAAAGATAATATGGTCTATTCATGCTGCACTATTAGCATTCAAAGTGAATAATGCCTAAAAATGTGCAATTAATAAACTAAAAACCATATATGTGAGTAGCCCAAGAGTGCGATCATCAATAGCATTTGAAATTGACTAAAACTTTCCTCGAACTAACATATTTCCACCACCCCATTTAAACCCAAATTTAATTTAACAAAAGGAATATAAATAAAGCATTCATCACATGTACTACATCATAATCCAACAAGAGTAGAACAAGAACTTGAAAATAAGCATAGTTCAACAAATTATTGACTTGAAGTGACATGAATTGATGGTATGAAAACGACAAAAATTCCTATTTTTTGAACCAAAAGAAATGCAAAAAATAATTATATATCAATCAAGACAAACTAAAATTGGGTAAGGATTTCATCACCTGCGCCAGCAATCACAATCTTCAATGGTTTAGCCGGACGAGGAGAAGAACGAAAAGATGAAGATAAGTATGCAGCTTCCAAGAAATTCACAGTATTATCAAGGTCAGGTCTAGGATAGTCCACACAAACCACCTGCATCATTAGTAAATGACCAATTTACTTTTGGACAACCAAATGAAAACAATATAGAAAAACCACAAAAAGAAACAAACCTGCAAAGGGCAGCTACCAGTCCTTAATCTTGATTTAGTAGCATTTCCAAATGGTATTCTCAAAGCATGGCCCATTGTTTCACTACCTCTAAAAGCTAGTGTACTGGTTTGCTTAGAACAAGAAGGATAACCACATCTCATGGAAGATTGCAAATATCTAGCATCCAAAATATCACCATGCCAACTTAAATTCAATGCAGAAACACTCCCACAGAAATTCATTTCTCCAAAACCAAATAGAAAATTAGCCTTCTAAATCAAAATTTAACATAAATAAGAACCCTGCAAAAAGTAAGAAAACAAGATAGCATCAAATTACAATCCAAAGTCTAACTTCAAAAACTAAATCAAAACGAACCCAAAAGGCATAGAATTCTTGAGATTCAAAAATTCATTTTTCTTGGAAAAGCTGAAAAAGATTAAGATTCAAGATTATAAAGAAAAGAAAGATAAAAGAATACCAAGAAAGAAAGAGGCAATTCAAGAAAAAGAAGGAACCGACTACCAAGATTAAAAATTAAAAGGTTGGGCAATTTCTACTTTTAACTTCAAAAAGAAAGAGAAGTGGTTCATGCAAGAAGGAAACTAGAGAAAGCAATAGCAAAATGAGTGCCGTTCTCTAGTGGTGATAATAAATAGTTGGTGGGTTTTTTGAGTGATATCAAAATTCGTCTTTTTTGCCAGTGGAAAGTGGTTTGGCTTGGCTTGGTTAGTGAAATGGATTTTCTTCGCCGTTGAGAAATTAGGATATTCCGTGGAGATGGTTAGGACACAATAGTCCACCAAGATTCCACCACTCCTTCCTTTCTTGCATTCATTAAGGCTTAATTATAATTTCCGAACGAAGAAGGACCAATATATTAATTTTTTTTTCAATTTTTTTAAAATATATTAATTTTTTCTCCATAAATATCTTAATATATTACTAGATCTTTTCGTCTAATTTTACCGTTAATTAATTATTAATTAATTTTATAAAAATAATAAAAAGATAAAAATATTCTTACCCTTTAATTTTAATTCATTACATTATATTTTTATTTTCATACTTTTGACAAATTTAAAAATAAAAATATTTTTATTTTATTTTTTAAAAAATAACAAATAAAAAATAAAAATATTTTTTAAAAAATATTTTTCACTTTTTATTTTTAAATTTATCAAAAATATGAAAATGAATTTTTATTTGTATTAAAAAATTTAAGAAGAAATAATTTAATTTCTTCTTAAATTATTTTTTAAAAAAAATAAAAAATTAAAAAAAATTAAAAAAAAAATATTTATTTTTTATTTTAAAATGTATCAAAAATATGAAAATAAATTTTTTAACCTTAAAAAAATTTTAAAACAAAAATAGAATGTAATTAATTAAAAATAAAGGGTTAGAGCATTTTGGTCTTTTTACTATCATTGTAGGATTAACTAAGGGTTAACTAATGGCAAAATTGGATGGAATAGTTTAGTAGTATATTATGACATTTAACAGAAAAAATTAATATATTTTTGAAAAGTCAGGAAAAAATTTAGTGAAATGAATCATTTTACAAAGAAAAATTTATAATTAGTCCATTGTTTAATAAAATATTTCATCGCTTTGCTTGATGCGGATAATTGAAAAAATAAAATATTACTCCTTCCTTTCATTTTAAAATGAAAAAAAAGTTATTTTATTTCAATTTTCTTAATTTATTTATTATTTTAACTCATTAATTACTTTAATTTCACTTCATCTTTCTAATTCTCTCACATATAATATTTCTTAATTAATTTTTATATTTTTTATGAGAATATTATTATCGACTTAAAATATAATATAATTTAAATTAAAAATATGATAATTAAATTAAAACATTTCAAAATAAAAATTAAAATATTTATTTTGAAATGAAATGAATAAATTTTAATTTTTTTTTTTTATAATCACTAAAATTTTTTTTTAATGAGTCACTAAAATTATAAGAAAAATTATTTCAAAATCATCTATTGGAATTTAGGCTGAAAAAATGGCTCGGCATGTCACCTATACATTTGTTGATGATTATACAGGCCACGTGTCTGATATGTCAGATTTACTGGCTATGTAAGTATCACATATTAGCAACCTCGTCTGATGTATTGTGGGATCCATAGTCTGAAAATATTTTTTAAGACCAACGCATGTTAGACACATAAGGAGAGAGAGGGAAAAATTACTTTCTCCTAGCTCTTGCAATTCCATTTCTCTTTTTCTCTTAACATCTTACAACTATTCTCTCTAAACTCTTCTCTATCTTTTAACTATCTTTGTATCTCTAACAACAAAAACCGCAGATTGTTCAAGAAAAAATCTTTAATTGATTTATGTCTACACCTCACTCTCACTCTCTCTCTAAGTTCTTGACATCTTGTAGATTAAATATATATATATATATATATATATATATATATATATATATAAAAGAAGTAAGAAAATGAAAATAAAAAATGGGTCTCTACTCTATATGTGAAATTATATATGGTATGACCTGATTTTATGTCTTTTATCTATATATGATGAACCATTTTATTGTTTTATAAATTATTAAATGTTTTAATAATAATCTTCTAATTATACACCATTGTCCCTATTGTTATTATTTGATTACTATTGTATTCATAATTTCATTTCTTGTTGCAAATTGAATTGAAGATCATGAGCTAACTTTAAATACCTAACTTCATAAATATAGTGATAAATTTATTACTTACTGAATTTTATACTCACCATTTTATGGTTTAACATTTTTCAAGATTAAGATAAATAAAGGCAGTTTCAAAGATTTTTCTTCTCCAAATTGAAACTCATTACATTAATGTAATATCTTTCATTTGAAGTCTATTTTGGATACTTTAAATGCTCCGTAGTTAAAGGCCTAAAGTAATATATTCATGTTATAATAAGTTATGAATTATAATAAAATTAATATTAATTAGGGCAAAATATAATTTAGTCCATGAATTTTAGTTTGAATAATGAAGTGATTCTTATATTTTGAAAAATATATTATTATATCCCTATATTTTAATACCATATGGCATTATAGTCTTTTCGTCCATTTTTTTACCTTTTTTCGTTAAAAATGAATTAAAAATAAAAAAAATAAAAATTTACCCCAAGATACCCTCATCTCTCCATCTTCTCCCCTACAATTCGTATATCTTTAAGAACCCTAACCCTTCACATATCAGTCCAAACCCTTACTCAATTCTCACCTTCTTCAACTAGGCATCAAACCCATATCCTAATCCTAACTATTATTCTCCTCTCCTACTCGTTCTTTCTCGTTGCCTCATTTATGCTTCAAAATCACAACAGACTATCTGATTTAATGAGGATGGTATGCTATGGCTCTAGTTGGCACCGCCATTGTTAGCCAAATGAGAGGAAAATTTCAGATTTACCTCAATTCCAGTTAAACGATGGCGTAGAGCAACATATGTCGGGGGTCTCGGTCTATTTCTGGTCAAAATTCTGATAGGAGTAAAACTTGATGGTGTTTCTCTATTGGGACGTCCGCTGCTCATGGGACTTGCTTGAATTTCCTTGTGGTGGGGACTGACTCTAGTGGTGAGCTATTTGGGAATGGGATGCCAATTGGTAATGGGTTGAATTTTGTAAGCTACTGACATAGTATATATTTTCTTTAATTTTCTTGGGAACCAAACAGAGTAATACTCTGTTTTGGGTTTTGGGTAAGTTTATCACAACTTTTGGTAATCGTGGGCATCTTAAAGGCAATGGCGGAACTATAGGGGGGTTAGAGGTAGCCTTGCCCCCTCCCTCAAACTTGTTTGATATATGTATATATGCGTGTAAATTTTTTAATTGGCCCTTAAAAAAATTATATATAATTATATATAATTTATAGTACTAAATTTTTTTATTAGTTTAACTTTGGTCCCATCTAATAGCACTAAAATTATATATAAACTTTTAATTGGCCCCAAAAAAATTATACATAATTTATAGTATTAAAATTTTTTATTAGTTTAACTTTGCCCCCTAATAAAACTTTTTGGTTACATCCCTGCTTAAAGGTGCAATGTTGACGCAGCGGAATAACAATGGTAAAACGGAATTCTATTATAATTCGTTGATTCGCACACGAATATCGGAAAATAATTTTCTATAACCTGTTGATTTTAGAAATACCAAGAAATAGATATCAAAATTCATTGATTCAAATGAATACCAAAAATTGGAAAAAATAATTTTCAAACAGAAAAGTTATTTTTAATTCAAATCCAAGCTCTCTCAACCCTAAGGTTTACATAACTATATATAGAAAATAACTTTTAGAAAACTCTAAAATATAATATGGTAATTTATTCCCAAAAGGAAACAAATCATCAGATTTACATAAATAAGGAAATAAATCAAAACTAACTTAAATAGAGAAACAAATTGAAAATAATATAATACCTTAAATAACTCCTCAAACTAAGTTTCCTATTAAAAGTAATTAAGGAAAATAAAAATACCAAAAATATAGAAATACAAATATGGAAAACACCAAATCTTGTTGATTTCCATCATTCTCTCTTGGGTAAAGAAATTTTGTCATCGAATTTGTAGTAACATTATCTTCAAAAGAATCCTTAGGTAAAAGAATTCTATATTGAAAACACATAGTCATAAAATACTCATAAAAGAATGTGAAACTTTTCAATTTTTCTTATAATTCTCATCCAATCTGTCCAATAACTTTGGTTATAAGTTTCAATTAAAATTTTTTTAATGAATTGAGAATCAGATACAGTAGAAAGATTAATGAAGAATGAATCTTCATAATAATATTCTTCTTTCTTGTAAAACTGTGTTATGATCTATTGCGATTCCCCGATATTATTATGATTCTCGATAGATGATAATACTATCGTTGTAGATAATAATATTTCTTCATCGGGATAATCATCAAATACTGGAGGTAAATCCCAATTGACATTTGATATTATTTCTGAGGCATGGAGATTAAATATTTGATCTCTTAAAAACTCATTTACCCAATGGGTTAACTGATTCATCACTTGTATCATACGTTCCTCCATATGGTTCATGATACGTTGCTCCATCTGAGCTGTTGTGTCATGATTATAAGCTTCATCTACAGGTAGAGCCTAACATCTTCTCCTTGATGGCATGACTTTTCAAGGAACGAGCGCTAGTTCTGACACCAACTGACGCAGCGGAATAACAATGGTAAAACGAAATTCTATTATAATCCGTTGATTCGCGCACGAATACCGGAAAATAATCTTCTATAACCTGTTGATTTTAGAAATACCAGGAAATAGGCATCAAAATTCATTGATTCAAAAGAATACCGAAAATTAGAAGAAACAACTTTCAAATAGAAATGTTATTTTTAATTCAAATCCAAGCTCTCTCAACCCTAAAATTTACATAACTATATATAGGAAATAACTTTCAGAAAACCCTAAAATATAATATAGTAATTTATTCCAAAAAAAAAACAAATCACCAGATTTACATAAATAAAGAATTAAATCAAAACTAATTTAAATAGAGAAACAAATCGAAACTAATATAATACCTTAAATAACGCCTAAAACTAAGTTTTCTATTAAAAGTAATTAAGGAAAATAAAAATACCAAAAATATAGAAATATAAATATGGAAAACACCAAATCTTATTGATCTCCATCAAATGTTTTGGTTCCATAAAGCGAAAACTATTGAAAATGGAAAATGCTTGTTTTCTTATAATGCAATTTTGAAGAGTTCCATATAATCTACTTCTTTGATTATGCTTGCATGGGAAAGAGTAATACTCACTTCATTTTGACAATGAAGAACCTTGCTGAATAGAAACTATCTGTATCATATGTGAGTAGAAGGTGATCTGTTTTCTAAATAAACTACCTAAATTTTAGAACTGGATTCGTTTATTTTTTTTCTTAAATTTTGAATTTACAATCTGGTTTGAAGCTTCTAATGTGAATCTCTTTTCATGAACTTGCTTAGCATGATATATATATATATATATATATA
>CANXYC012617332.1:0-10003 GCA_948193065.1 Aleurites moluccanus
CATACAACTTATATATACATCAATTACACATCATTCATATCTTTAAACCTATTAAACATCAAAACATCAAATCATTTTCTAAGCTCCTCACATTCGGCCAAAGTGAAAAACTATCCAAATGATTTTCTTTCCATCATTTAAACCTATAAAACATCAAATATCAAACCATCATTCCTTCATCATCACATTCGACCAACATAGTTCTTCACTCAAATGATTTTGTTTCCATTAAATAACCACTAATTCATGTTAAACACATCAAATACACATCATTTGAACAAAAAAAATCCATCGAAGCAACACTTTGATTCATACCTTTTCCTATTAGGGTTTGGTTTCTAACTTTTTGATTTCCTTTCAACCTAAACACATTTTAATCACCAATTAATATCAAAGAACATCTTAAGAACACATTTAAACCAAAAGAATCACAAAATCACTTACTTTCCAAATAGTTCTTCCAAAACTTCAAAGGTTTGATTTATCACTTTTTCTTAGTTTTTCTTGGAATCTATGGATATATTTGTGTTTAGAATGTTGGAATTAACATGTTTCCATCAAGAAATGAAAGAAAACAATAAGCTATGGTGATCAACAATGGTGGCCAAAACTTGGAGGAAGAAGAAAGTGAAAGTTTGGTTGGTGTTTTGGCTAAGAATGGTGAAGGGGTGGAAAAAATCTAACTAAAAATCAAATGGTGTGATCCAATGTTTTGAGCTTATGGTAAAAATGGTGAAACCTAGCTATCCAACCATTCAATTCTTTATTTTTTTCATCCAATGGTTTGATTTAGATAAGTCTATAATGATATCATAGTTTGCATACACCATATAAGTCCATATTTCAAAGGAAAAGATCAAATTACCCTTAATTCAAATGAAAATCCCTAACCGAGCAGCTTTGCCTAAGATTATTTTCTACCGGCATTAACTTTCCAATAATAATTAATTTAATTATAAAACTACTATTTTCATGTCCTAATATCCTTTTTTACCTTCAAATATGATATTAATTCCATAAAAACTCGAGGGGGTGTGAAATGACCATTTTGCCCCCAGTTCACCAAAAACACAAATTTGCCCGATTTCTTCCTAACAGCTTTTAAACCCCTTCTATTCATTCAAACACATCATATAACATGCATATCTATCAATTTCATGCATAAACACATAACATTCATAACTTTAAGTCAAGCAAAAATTTCCCCCTAGGTTACCCTTTATGGTTCAAGTTGTAGGTTTAAGTTGAGGTGTTACATACTATCCCCTACAAATAAATTCGTCCCCGAATTTACTTTAAAGCTATAGGGTGGAATAAAAACCTAACTCATCAAATAAGTGGGGGTATTTGTACCTCATCTCAGCCTCACTTTCCTAAGTACATTCCTCTATACTTTTGCTATGCCACAATACTTTAACCATAGAAACGCTCTTATTTCGAAGCTGTCTGATATGATGATCCACAATCTGTATTGGGACTTTCTCATATGATAATGCTTCATCAATTTTCATCAATTTCAATCTCTTGAGGTTGAAGCACATGGGACAGATCTGATATATACTTTCATAACATAGAAATGTGAAATACTAGATATACATGCCCCAGATTCGGTGGAAGAGTTAATCTGTATGAAACATTACCAACCCGATCCAATATCTCGAAGGGTCCAATATACCTAGGTGATAACTTGATTTTCTTCCCAAATCTCATCACTCCTTTCATAGGAGAGATCTTCAGAAATAGATGGTCACCCACTATAAACTGCACATCTTTTCTTTTTGGATCTGCGTAGCTCTTCTATCTACTGAAAGCAGACTTTATTCTTTGTTGTATAATAGGAACCTTTTTCATTGTTTCTCTGATAAGATATGGTCCCTATAACTACTTTTCTCCCGGTTCCATCCAACATACAGGTGATATGCATTTTCTGCCATACAAAGCTTCATATGGTGCCATTCCAATGGTAGAATGGTAGCCATTGTTGTAGGCAAACTCTATCAGTGGTAAGAAATGATCCCAACTGCCTTTTAAGTCCAACACACATAACCTCAACATATCCTCTAGAGTCTGAATAGTCCTCTCTGACTATCCATCTGTCTGAGGATGAAATGTTGTACTGAAATGCAATGTAGTACCTAATGCCTCCTAGAATTCCTGCCAAAACCTGGAGGTGAACTGAGTACCTCTATCAGATATGATCACTATTGGAACACCATGCAACCTTACAATTTTATCCACATAAAGATGTGCATACTGTGCAGCTATGTAAGCTGTCTTCACCTCTAAGAAGTGAGATGACTTTATCAATCTATCCACAATCACCCATACTGAGTCATACCCTTTCTGTGATCTAGGCAAACCCACCACAAAATCCATTGTTACTCGATCCCATTTCCACTCTGGTAGCTAGATCTCTTGAAGCAAACCTGAAGGTTTTTGATGCTCAAATTTCACATGCTGATAGACTAAACATTTGGAAACAAACTTTGCTACATCACCTTTCATGTTTGGCCACCAGTAAAGTTCCTTCAAGTTATAGTACATCTTTGTTACCCCCGGATGCACTGTGTAAGGAGAATAGTGAATTTCTTTCATAATCTGCTCTTTGAACCCTTTTACATCTAGAATACAAAATTGACACTTACATTTTAATACATCTCCCTCAACAGAAAAATCAAGAGCCTTACTATTTTGAACTAAGTCTCTGATCCTAATATACTGTGGATCTTCATTCTGGGAACTCTTTATCTCATCTAGTAACAAGGATTTCACCTGAAATTGTGCTATCAATACTATCTATTGTCCCTATGATTCCAAGTCCAAGGTCAAACCCTTAGCCATTAATTCTCTCAACTCTTGTACCAAGGGTCTTTCTATAGTAGTCATATGTGATAAGCTCCCCATTGACTTTCTACTCAGCGCATCTGCCACTACATTTTCCTTTCAAGGATGATACAGAATCTGATAGTCATAATCTTTTAGCAACTCGACACATCTCCTTTGCCTCAAATTCAGTTCTTTCTGCTGTAAGATGTATTGTAAGCTCTTATGATCAGTGTAAATCTCACATCTCACTCCATACAAATAATGCCCCTATATCTTTAAAGCAAAGATCACTGCTGCCATTTCCAAATCATGGGTAGGATAATTCACCTCATGTTTCTTCAACTGGTGGGAAGCGTAAGCAATCACTTTTCTATCCTGCATCAATACAGAACCCAAACCAATCCTCGAAGCATTACAGTATATAGCAAAACTACCTATCTCAGAAGGAAGAGTCAACACTGGTGCAGTGGTCAAATAGGTCTTAGGAGTCTGGAAACTCTTTTCACATTCATCATTCCATTGGAACTTCACCTGTTTTCGAGTTAACTTGGTCATTGGTGCAACTATTTTGGAAAAGTCTTTAACAAACTTGCGGTAATACCCTACCATACCAAGAAAACTCTGAATCTCTGTAACTATAGTGGGACGTGGCCAGTTAGCAACTGCTTCAACTTTCTATGGGTCCACCTTTACCCTTAGTTCAAATGAAAATCCCTAACCGAGCAACTTTGCCTAAGATTATTTTCTATTGGCTTTAACTTTCCAATAATAATTCATTTAATCATAAAACCACTATTTTCATGTCATAATATTCTTTTTTACCTTCAAATATGATATTAATTCCATAAAAACTTGAGGGGTGTGAAATGACCATTTTGCCCCCAGTTCACCAAAAACTCCAATTTGCTCGATTTCTTCCTAATAGCTTTTAAACCCCAACTATTCATACAAACACATCATATAACATGCATAACAAACGATTACAAACATAAACACAAAACATTCATAACTTCAAGTCAAGCAAAAATTTCCCCCTAGGTTACCCTTTATGGTTCAAGTTCTAGGTTTAAGTTGAGATGTTACAAAAGAGGATACAGAGACTAGGTTTTCGGTTGAACTTGACTTTTAATTTTAACCTTGATTTAAAATGATTTTCATGAAAAATTAAAGAATGACATGTAAGATGCATGGGCAAGTAAATAAATGGATGAACAATTGAAATGTAAGTAATCAAGTAAAACAATCAAAGAAAGCGATAAAAGTAAATTATTACACCTTAAAATCCCAAAATAGGGGATATCAACTCTAGCCCTTATGGGTTCTAGGTTAATCACACATTCCCTAAAGAATACATTCAACAAATAAAATAAATAACCAAAGAAAAAGAGATGGTTTTTGTCTTTTTTGGATTTGAAGCTTTTATACAGCTTACTTGCGTATCCCATTGAATGGGAATAAAAACCCACGCAGTTCTTCCTTCTCGAGAAGGAGGGATGATTTTATGCCTAATTTATCATGTTTTGGTTCTTTATCTTGATGCTCTATCCATGTAAAGAAGATGAGTTGGGAATTTATACCTTCGCCCTAGCTCTTAGGGGCGACGGTGGTAGGATTGCACTTTCGGATCGGAGTTCCACCTTGGATCGATTGAAGCACAAAAAGACGATCAGATTGTCTTTTATCTTATTCCTTGCTCTTTAGGGAAATGGTGGTCAGATTGCCCTTTCAGATTGGAGTTTCACCTTAGATCGGATGAAGCAGAGGAAATGGGTCGAAACTTCTTCTTAGCTCTTAAGAAAGCAAATCGACAGAGTAACTTTACTTAGAAAATGATTTTGAGGCTCCACATGCCTCAGATTGTGTCCTTCTTCAGCTCAAGGAGAATTAAAGAAAATGGGTTCCACACACCCTGAATAGCAATTATTTAAACTCAAAGAGAGCTAAAGAAAGAAGAAAAATAAGTATTGGAGTGAGAAGAGAGTGAAATCAAGTAGTGAAAACCCAAACTAGATGATTTTGTGTCTTTGAAAGGTGGAAGGAGGCTTTCTATTTATAATAGAAGTTTGGGGGGTCAAATCTCATCATTTTTCAATGTGGGATTTGGAAAAAATAGGTTTGGAACGGAGCTGCCGCTGGCAAGAGGAGCTGGTGCTGTCTGAGGGGGGCGGTGGCGGCGGCGGCAGGGGGTATTAGAGGCATAGGACCGCTTCCGCCCTTGGGCATGGAGGTTGCTACCCACCCCCCTCTGGCGGCAATGCCATGCCTAGAGGGTGGCAGCTCTAGTTCGACTTTGTCCTAAGGCTGTTCTGAGTTCGTCTGAGCGTGGGTTTGGTTCTGGTGAGTGCCGTTCGGCTTGACACGAGTCTGAGGGGTATAAAAAAATCATTGTTCACAACTCTAAGTTGAGATTTTAAACTATCAAGAAAAAATAAATTGAGGATCAATATGAAGTCAAATAGGCAAATGGATAGTGAAGAAAAAGGAAGTGATAAGGAAATATTGTATTGGAGAATTTGCCGATTTTTAATTTTTAATTAATTTACAATAGTTCTTTTGACCAATTCTCTTTCACATGACTTAAATTAGATGGATTATGGGTTAATTAAAAATAAATTGATGTAAATATGATATTAAAGATGATGGAAATGATATGAAAGAGAAGTAAAATGAAGAAGATGTAAATTTATCATTTTGGAGTTTTATCAAAATAAGTTCAGTATAAAAAATTTTTAGCTATAGAGGTTGAGTTATTAAGTTGAATTAAGGTACTAAAGGTAATGTAAGGTTCCATAGGAATTTAATGGGAATAATTTAAGGACTCAATTGAAAAGAATTAAAAAGAATTATGGTAGCAATTATAAATATAGAAAATTATAGACAGAAGTATAAATACCAAAAATTGTGGGACCCACAAAGCCAAATGTCATTTTAATTCATAAAAACTAGAATTCTCTAAGGAAAAATCCTTGGAGTGGTTGACCAAAGGGATAAGGAAAGTAGGATTTTTATTGAAGATTTTTCCACTAATTTTGGGAAATTTGATAAATACCCAAATTCTAGAATTTTCTCCATTTTTCAACCTTTCCATTAGCTTAGTATAAGTAGGAAGGAGATGAATAACCAATTGAACATCTAATAGCTAAACCATCCATAGCAAAACCTCCAAAGATATTTGTAATACTCCAGAAAATCCTATGTTGAATACATGAAATAGTTCTCAATTTATGGTTTGAAATCATTGAAATGATTGGAAATAATTTTAGAGACACAGTTAGAAAGCAAATGAAATACTTTTCCGAAAATCGTAGGTGTCGAAAATACTACCGAGAAAATAGCAGTCCGGTCAACAGATGAATTTCTGATTCTGACCAAGGGGTAAATAACCATACATATGAATGTGTAATTATGAGGTGAAAAATGTTGAGGAACACTGAAAAAGTAAGTAATGGCAAAATCGTAAATAAATGGAACTTTGAGGGGTATTGTGGAAAGTGGTATGTCTGAGTTTCAGAATGGATCTGAAACTATTTTTATAAATAAATATAAATAAAAATAAGTCTTTTAAATCCCCACTTTGAAATTCAATTCTCAACAGAATTATCAGAATGAATTACAGAAGAAGTTGGGGTCAAAGTATGAATACTTGATAGTTTAAGGACCAAAATGTAATTTGCCATATTGACTTAATATAAAAAAAATGCCTTAGCAAAATTTCCCATCTTCTTCTTCATTTCCTTTAGTGGCCAAACCATACCTCCACCATTTCTTCCATCTTCCAAGCTTGATTTCTTAAGAAAAACTAAAGAAAACTTAAAATCAAACCTTGTTCTTCCATTTCTAACCCATTTCTTCCTTTAAATCACCAAGAAATTCAAGGAACTTTGAAAAGGGAATTTCGGGTGGAATCTCCAATTGAGGTAACCAATTAGAGTGTTTGATTTTATGGTTTGTTTAGATGATTTAGATGTTGAATTAAATGGGTTTAGTGTTTGATTCCATCAATTGATGCATTTGTACACTTTTCCCTCATTTTCAAACCCTAGCCTAAGTTGTGTGATTTGGCTATTTGATTTAGTGTTGGTTTATGTTGTTTAAGCTTAGAATATGTTAATTGGAGGCTAATGGATGATTAATTTGTGGTTCATTTTTCATAGAAAATCAAGAACATCAAAGTTGCCATTTTTGCCTCATTTGAAGCAATATGTGGGAAATTAATTTTCCAAAGCAGTTTGGAGTGCTAGGTGAGTTTAATATACATCATTTATCATGTCCAAGCATTGAAATTTGAATTGGAAACCTATATTGAAAACCCATTGTTGGCAGAACCACATTGGCACTATTCACCCTATGTATTTTACTTAGTCTTCCTTTGAATTCCTTAGTCATTTTGATCCTTTGAATGTTGTTTAATGTTGTATATTTATTGCCTATTGTGTTTCCTACAATGTGAGCTTGTTGTTTGATAATTAGGCAATGCCAACTTTGCACCAAAACCTAACCTAATGGCTTGTCCAACTTTGCCCACCAAGTGTTTGATAAAATGCCTAGTTATTTTGCCATAGGCCTATCATATTTTTCTCCATAGGCCTATCAATTTGAATGCCATTGTCGCTAGCGATATTGGCATGCCAATTGTGCCTACCGTTTACCTATGTATAACCAACCTATGTTCCATACCATTGTTAATTACCAAACCAATTGCCATTGCATATCTATTACTTATTGCTATTCCATTGATTAAATTGCTACTTGAAATGATTAATATTGAGATAATTGATATTGATGATACCATTGTTGCATAATGGTATCTAATGACATGTTTCACTCTTGTATTGACCCTAATGTGGTTTGACAGAGCTATCACTTCGACAGGGTAGTGGGTACATACTGTCGACAATGTGCACAGTGTTTATTAATAACTTAGCTGGGAAGGGTTATTGGTCCTGGCCATAAGACTTGATCAGTCTTATGCTCATTTTTATGTGATTGACTATGTGATTATACATAGTCTATGTGTTTCATGGCCCTATATCTATCTTACCATATGATACCATACCTTTGTTATGATTATTAATCTTTCTGTCATTTCCTGTTATTGATTCTCTAATCTGATTATATTGACAGATTGTCATCATTGCTTCCTTTATTATCATTTATTATTGATCCAAACTACTTTTATTAGCGATGCATATTAGATTCACTGAGTATCTTATATACTCACTCTTTTCATTGTTTACCCATTTTTAGGTGCAGAGTAGATAGTGAAATCCCAATTTTAGACTCTCGGTGGATTTCTGCAAACTTTTGATAGCAATGTAATTATATTAAATACAGTATTTTGGATGTTCATAATCTAGTTGCTCCATGGGGTATATATGGGTTAGTTAGGCTATGAACATGTGTATATGACTTATTATGATATATGAATATTGATATGACATGTTATGATGGATGTTACAGCCAACAGCCTAAAATTGCAGACAGTTTACAGAATTGCAAAATGAATGGTATATTGATTAATTAATTGATGGTATAGATATTTGCATGTGATAATCGGGTCGTGGCAGAGGTGGTATTAGAGCATAGGTTACATATATTAGAGCTTTAGGTTATAAATGAATAGTACCTAAAATACAAAGGAATAGTAACCAAGTACATAATAGGTAGAGTTAAGTAAACCATGGAGCATAGGAATTCCTGTATCGTCTTTTGCTGTATCCGTCTAATATGTGTTAGTATTCAGCGTTTCTGTAATATATTGAGTATGCTTTTTGTTTTTTTGAAAGTTTACAGAGATGTTTGATGATAGAGACAGGGATACCCGAGAGGCAAAGGTAGCCTCTAATGAGTCACTAGTTAGAGAGTATTCAATTTCAGAGGGTCTGTCCAGATCTCGACGGACTACATAGGCTATAGAGAGGGGTGATGACCCCTGAAGAGTAGAGATGATGAGAGGGATGATGGAGTTACGTAGGGAATTGGTAGATTTGAGCGGGAATATCAGAATATGCCACCTCCACCAGTTCCAACAGTAATGCCTCCCTCAGTTGCACTAGAGGCAGTGCCAGTTGCACCAGCTCCTGTACAACCAGTTGTGGTTCTTGGGGAGCCTGTTGTACAGGGAGGCCGTCGAGTTATAGATGAGGGTGGAGTATCTATGTTTAGCTTTCTGAAGCTAAACCTGCTAGAGTTCAGGCGCAATAGAGCCAATGAACCAGTTGATTTTCTAGAGGAGATTAAGAAGGTAGTTAGGAGACTACCTTGTTCTGTGTAATACCCTAAAAATGTATAATAAGTTTTTGTGAAATAAATTCTCAGTATATAGATTAATATTATAGAAATGGCTTAAAATAATTTTAGAAACTCAGTTAGAATGAAAACGAGAACTTTTTAAAAAAATTGTCGGTACTGATATCATTGCCAAAAAAATAGCAGTACGGTCAACGGATAAATTTCTGAATTTGGATTGAGGGTTAATGATAAGGTATATTCATGTGGGAATACAGTAAAAAGAAACATGAAAAAATATTAAAGAACACCGTTAAAGTAAGCAATGGCAAAATCGTGAATAAAGGGTATTCTCGGTGAATAGTGAATTTCGAAAGTTCGAGTTTTCAGAACGGCTCTGAAACTATTTTTATTAATTAGTATTAATAAAAATATGATGTTTGAATCTTCACTTTATATTCCATTTCCCAATGAAATTATCGGAATAAATTACCGAGCGAAAAATAACCAAAAAATTTTGGAAATATTTGAGGACCAAAGTGTAAATTGCCTATTTTGTCTTACTATATAAGCAAAAACTTAGCCAAATTTCTGCCCATTTCTTCTCACCATCCGTAGCTTTCATTTCTTCTTCCTATCAGATTTTTTTGATTTTTTGTTCATGATTTGTGAAGAGAAATTGATGGAAATCATAAACTAAATCCATACAAACCATTATCCACCAAAATTAACCTTAGAAAATAAAGAAAAATTGAAGAAAATCAAGCTAGGAATTTCAGCCAAATTGAGGTATTTTGTGTAAATTATTTGTTAGTTAGATTTTTTGGTTTAATTAGGTTAATTAGGTATTGAAAGGATTGGGTAAATGGTTTAATTGCATCAATTGATGCATTAAATAATTTTTCCCAATTTAAAACCCTAAAATTGAAGTTGTGTAATATGATTTTGA
>CANXYC012617627.1:0-11525 GCA_948193065.1 Aleurites moluccanus
AAGGGATTGAAGTTGATCCTAGAAAGGTTGATGCAATTCTTAGTTGGCCTAGACCCACAAATGTTTCAGAAGTTAGAAGTTTCTTGGGTTTGGCAGGCTACTACAGGAGGTTTGTTCAAGACTTCTCCAAGATTGCAGCTCGTTTGAGCAAGCTTACCTAGAAGCAAGTTAAATTCCTATGGTCAGATGCATGTGAACAGAGCTTCCAAAAGTTAAAAACTTGTCTCACCACAGCACCTATATTAGCTTTGCTGTCGGGTGAAGGAGGATATGCGGTGTACTGTGATGCATCGAGAGTAGGGTTTGGTTGTGTGCTTATGCAGCATGGAAGGGTGATAGCCTATGCTTCTAGGCAGTTGAGGAAGTATGAGATGAATTATCCAACTCGTGATCTTGAGATGGTTGCAGTTGTTTTTGCCCTGAAGATATGGAGACATTATATGTATGGAGAGAAATGTGAGATTTACACAGATTATAAGAGTTTAAAATATATATTTCAGCAAAAAGATCTTAATCTTAGGCAAAGAAGGTGGGTTGAATTGCTTAAGGATTATGACTGTGAATTCTTGTATCATCCAGGGAAAGCAAGTGTGGTAGTCGATGCATTAAGCAAGAAGTCTTTGGGAAGCTTAGCCCATATTCAAGTGAGTAGAAGATCATTAGTGAAGGAAATGCAGAGATTGTACGATATGGGAATCAATTTGGAATTGTCGGATTCAAGAGTACTTTTTGCAAATTTCCAAATCAAGCCGGTTCTCATTGATCAAATTAGAGAAGCTCAAGACAAAGACCCTCAGTTGGTAAAAATAAAGACTGATATGGGATCAGAAAAAGCTCCAGGATTTACTGTGACTGATGACATGTTGAGACATGGTAGCAGGTTATGCATTCCAGCAGTTGATGGTTTGAGGGATATGATTCTTAAGGAAGCACATCATGCCAAGTATGATGTGCATCCTGGTGTAACAAAGATGTACCATAATATTAAGAATTCATATTGGTGGAGTTGAATGAAAAGAGATGTTGCAGAATATGTAGCTAAATGTCTAACTTGTCAACAAGTCAAGTTTGAGCATCAGAAATCATCGGGACTACTCCGAGAGTTGCCATTGCCAGAATGGAAATGGGAGAGGGTAACTATGGATTTTGTGATTAGATTGCCAAGGACTTTAAAGGGCTATGACTCAATATGGGTCATTGTGGATAGATTAACCAAGTCAACTCATTTCTTGCCAGTCAAGATGACTTATATGGCTTCTCAGTATGCCCAGATTTATGTTGATGAGATTGTCAAACTTCATGGAGTTCCAGTTTTGATTATCTTAGATAGAGGTACTCAGTTCACCTCGAGGTTCTGGCAGAAATTTCAAGAATGCTTGGGTACACAGCTTGATTTCAGCACAACTTTCCATCCGCAAATAGATGGGCAATCAAAGATGACCATCCAAACTCTAGAAGACATGTTAAGGATGTTCATTCTAGACTTTGGAGGAAATTGGGATGCTCACTTGCCATTGATAGAGTTTGCCTACAACAACAACTATCATTCCATGATGCAAATGTCTCCTTATGAAGCTTTGTATGGCAGGAAATGTAGATCTCCCTTGTGTTAGGATGAGGTTGGAGAAAAGTATATCGAAGGACCAGAGTTGATAAGTTATGCATCAGAAAAGGTTTCACTGATCCGAGAAAGATTGAAGACAGCTTTTAGTCGCCAAAAGAGCTATGCCGACCTAAAAAGGAAAGATCTTCAGTTTTCCATTGGAGGCCTTGTATTTCTAAAGATTTCTCCGATGAAAGGAGTTCTCCTGTTTGGCAAGAAGGGCAAGCTATCTCCACAATTTATTAGACCTTTTGAAATTTTGAGCAAGGTTGGAGAGGTTTCATACAAGTTAGCTTTGCTTCCTAGCATGGATAATGTGCATCCAGTGTTTCACGTATCGATTCTTCGTAAGTATGTTGCCGACCCTTCTCATGTGCTACAAGTGCCGAAAGTGGATCCCTAACTAGATTTGACATATGAAGAAACTTCAATTGCAATTGTGGATCGAATATTTAAAAAGCTAAGGAATAAAGATATACCAATAGTTAAGGTCCTATGGAGAAATCAAGCCATGGAAGAGTGTACTTAGGAAAGTGAGCAAATCATGCAAGACAAGTATCCCTATCTATTTCAGGCTTAAGACAGGTTATTATAAATTCGAGAACGAATTTATCTAAGGGGGGAATAATGTAATATCTGTCATTTTTGGCTAATTTATTAATTGTATATTTGTTGAATTAATTTAGGATATAAATATTTTGAGAAAATTCAGAAATTTCTGGTTGCATGATGGATTTTTTGAGGCTGATTTCTTGATTTTAAAGGAATAATTTGATAAAGTATAAAACATAAAAGTTGTATATTTATATCTTATCTTTAATTCTATAAAATGGTTCTGAAAAATTCTGCATGTTTGAAGAGTTATGCCCCCTTGACCAGAACCTGTCTAGTCCATTATTTTCTGCAGGAATCTAAGTATGTTTGAATTTTCTGGGAATGATTGAGGCTGAATGAGCCAAAAGTATAAACATTAGAAATTCCTATTTATGTGTTGTGATGTTGGATGTAAAATTTTAGGAGATTTGGATAAGTATAACTCAGTGGAGAGTGGAATTACTCAGGCCTATTCGGATGAATTTTGGGCAGTAAGTTAGGGTGAATTTTAGAGAGTCACCATAGTTTGTGTAGTTATCCTTTTCATTTGAATTTTGGATATGTTGGACCCCTAAATGTCTATTTTAAGTGACAAAAAGAATCAGAAATTTTGGATGTCTATAGCTCATTTGTGAGCTGATTAAATATAAGTTGTCGAGGAAGAGTTCCAGCTCGGCAGAAACTGATATTTGCGAGCCGGCAAATGCGAGGTGGCAATTGTGAGCAGGCGAAGTGGAGTTAGGCGAAGAGGAGTTTGGCGAAGAGGCATTGCCAAGGTGGCATATGCGAAGTGGAGTTAGGCGAGATGAGTTTGGCGAAGAGGCATTACCGAGGTGGCATATGCGAAGTGGAGTTAGGCGAAGAGGCATTGTCGAGGTGGCATATACGAAGTGGAGTTAGGCAAGGAGAGTTTGGTGAAGAGGTATTGCCGAAGTGGCATATGCGAAGTGGAGTTAGGCGAGGCGAGTTTGACAAAGAGGCATTGCCGAGGCGGCATATGCGAATTAGACATGCGAAGTGGGATTGGCGAAGTGGTTTGGCGAAGTGGCATTACCAGAGTGGATTGGTGAAGTAGGAATTGCGAGCTGGCTTATACGAGGTGGCATTACCGAGGTGGATTGGCGAGGTGAGCTGGCGAGTGGAAATTTTGATGCAGTAGCCTATTTAACCAGTGCCCAATAGCAATTTTCTCCACGATTTTTCTTCTTCTTCTCTTCGTTCTTCTTTTGTTCTTCTTTTGTTCTTATCAAATTTGTTCCATTTATTTTCTAATTCATTAATACTCAAAATTAATGCATTAAATCACTATATTATTATATTTTAAGGCATCAATCTTCAATTTTAAGTAGACTTTCTCAAGAAATTTAGTTTTGGAGAATTAAGGTAAATTTTCTTCAAATATCATTTTCTTTTTAGATTAATAAATTCTGGTAGTTATAATAATTAATTAAGGGTATATAGAATTTATTACAAGCATTTTGAGGCTATTAATGGTAATTAATGTAAGAGAAATCAAAAATTTATGGATTATCATGAATAGTGATGTGAATAGTAATTTCGAAATTAAATTCAGATTTTCTTTAAGAGTTGAACTAAATTGATGTGGGGAATCAAAAATAAAAACTATAAGATGGTTAAATTTTAAGGAATCATATTATGTATTATTGATTAAGGAAAATCCTAATTGTGAATATTTGGGAAAATTTTAATAGGAGAAGAGAACCAAGGAAATTGAGGAGATTATTGTTTGAACAAACTATTGAAGGAAATTCAAGGGTAAATTTATGTAGAGGTAAGTACGAACATTGCATATGCATATTGTTTCTTTGAAATGTTGCCCAAGCCTTTTTCCTTATCAAGTATGATATTGTATTAATGGCCTATTAATTAAAGTTTCCATGATATTCTCAAGCAAATGATAATTGTTTCATGTGATTGTAATAATTATCTTGTAAAGGACTTGATCATCTTTCCTTGGATCAAGATCATATGAAACCTATTCGCTAACTTGATTAAATTTGTGCTATATGTTTCTGGTCTTGTGACCAATATGTTTCTTGTGAGATTGAAACCATATGACCCTATGGATAGAACGCTCTTCCCAATGAGAGTAAATTCATTGGTCCATTGTGTACTTTGAGAACCTAGCTAATAGAGTTTTTATTAGTGTCCTAGAGAGGACCATGAGCTCTAGGTGTATGCCTGGCCAAGCATGCGTTTACGATAAGGTAGCAAAGACTACCGATGCGCTCTGTTGTGATAGGTAGCAAGGCTACAGATGCATTCTGTAGTTCTACCATGTAATTTGATAGTGCTATTCGATTGTGAGCACTTTTATTCTTGTAAGCATAACCATTTGATATCTTTCTTACAAATATTATTTGAATTGAACTTTCCTTTGGATTGATGTATTTCCTTTATATTGCATGTTCATATCTTACTGAGTTGAAGGTTCACTCCTCTTCTGTGGATTTCAGGTGATAGTGTAGCTCATGAGGGAGCTTATAGAGAAGATCAAGCTTCTTGATTCATTCCTCCAAGAAGTCTCCATTGTAATTATTTTGATATATATGTATATATATATATTTATTTAATTTTATTAGGTTACTGTATGTATTGGGAGTCTACTCTAGAGTTCTGTAGTTAGATGTTGGGGATGATAATATTTGATGACTAAACTGTTATAATTGGTTTAACCTTTTTCCTAAGTAATGTGGGAAGTATCTTGTAATCGGTAAGGAACAAGAGGAAATTCCTAAATGATATATATATATATATGTGTGTGTGTGTGTGTATTGAGTGGTGATTATGTAAATCTTTGAAATGAATGTTTTAATGATAATCATATATGATATAAATATGAAATGTGTATGAAATCCAGAATATGAGAGTTCTACGGATTATGGTGGCCTTAAACCTACCCTTACCCTAGGACCGTTGCACCATTAGAGTTAGGGTGTGACACAAATAATATTTATTATTTTGTTAATTAGTTTTTTTCATAAATTTAGAGAACACTTGGCTATTTCTTAAAATATTCTAATATCTTTACATCATTTTTATTATTACTGTAATATATATATATATATATATATATATATATATATAGTGTTGACTTAAAAAAGACCACAAAACAAAAATAAATAAATAAACATTTACTTTTTCTTTTGTTAGGCTGTAGCCCTTCCCTCTCCCTTTTCTTTTTTTTTTCTTCAATCCTCTTCAATAAATCTCATTTCTTTTCAAGTTATGATGGTGGTATTCTTCTAACACGAGTTCCTAATTAAGTTATTAGAAGGTTATTTTCATTTATTTGATGGTAGAAAGTAGATAGGATTTCAAGAAGTTCAAAGGAAGAAATTAGACTTTGGTTAAGATAATTCCTAATTCATATAGCTTTAAATTTAATTTCATGATATAAATGAGTAGTATATGTGTTAAATTAGATGATTTGAGTTTTAATTGTGAAAATATAGGAATTTTAGGAATTAGGGTTCCATATAGATATAAACACTAGATTTAATGTTAAGGGTAGAAAACTGTGATTTAATTTTCATAGTCTTAGAGATGGATTTTGTAAAGATGCAAAACATGAAAGTTGTAGATATATATTTAAGGCTCTAAAACAGTTTTGTCAAATTTAATGTGTGTAAGGAGATAATTAGCTTTAAGTAGATCTGGTTCAAATTGTAGTTTTGCTGGAAGTCTAATTTTGATAATTTAATTTGAGGATCTTAAAGATAGAATTAGATAAAGTGCAAAACATGAAAAAAATTTATTTATATGTGAATTAAATGTCTATAAATAAGTTTTACAATTGGTTAAGCATGTTTTGAATTATAATCAAAATAGTAGGGTCTGCTCGGATAACAATTTACTGAGTTGTAGGGTTGATTTTGGAAATTTACCAAAAATTATGTAGTATTCTTATTGATCTGAATTTTGGATATGTTATATCTTAAGTATGGTCTGGTGTGCTTGATTCAATTGATCCAACAAACCATTATTTATGTAATGTTATATCTAATTGAAATTTGTTCTACTGTAAAATTGAAAATTGAACCCTTAAATGTTAATTTGTCCATTGGCCGAACCATGCATTATGTATGGTTTGGTATGTTCCTTTCATATTGACCTATTGAATTCTTGTTTCTTCATTGATAAACCAATTAATACTTGGTATCTTGTTGAATTGAAAAACTTAACTTTCGAATTTGACTTGTGCAATTTCTTAATTGCTAATAATCATTGAATTACTAAGTACTTCTTCATTTTTACTTAATATGATCTAAATGCTCCATTCATTGATTCAACTTCTTAAATTATCTATTGTAAAATCTACTCTTATATGGATTTATATATTGAATGATAGAAATACCTATTCGATAAGGTAAATGAGTTAACTATATCGGCATTGTGAACAATGTATGTGGACCATAGCTAGGAATGAGTTAACTGTCCTAGTCATAAAAACTTGCTCTCCTTATGTTTATTACAGGGATAACACGTCTTGGTATTGGCTTCTACTCTCATATTATAAACGTGGACCCAAAGTTTTTGTTATATGATATTATTGCAGGGGGAAGTATGTCTTACATTTGCCTGTACTCTCTTATTACATTTGTGAACCCAAATTGTGATTCAAAAATACTACTCTTATTTGTTCCAAGTGTATTTATTGTCTAATTGTTCATTCATTGATTCTACTTTGCTTTAATGATTCATTTGAAATTAATACTTAATTGTTTCTCATTGTATTTGAATAATGAACCAATGCCATTTTTTGTGAGTTAGCCTCGAGTTACCTAGCCTCACAAGTATGATAGTGAATTTATTGCTCACTGAGTATTCGTACTCACCTCGTTGTTGCTTATTATTTTTTTCAGAAGCAGGATAGAAGAGTTGGATCCCAAAAACATTCTTCTTCCAACTTAGGATAATTTTCTTTAATGTAAAAATCTTGTTGATTAAAGTTAATTGTCATCTTTTTAGTCAATTCATATTTATTTGGGTATTTTCTGGCCTAATAGCATAATTACAACTCATCTTGATTGTTAGTTTAGCCAAAAACACAACTTATGCTTCAATTCTCAAAGTATGCTCATATGTCCTTCATCACCTCTTCTATCATCGTTTTCATTTTTATTTTTTGCTATATGATTAAATCAACTTTGTTTAAGCTTTATTTTAACATAGAAATTCAATTTATAAGCTTGAATTGAATTAAACTTAACTAACCCTAATTTTGGAGTTTTTGGATATAATGGAAACTCTATTGGCATCCTTGATTCAATTATTTATATCTTGAGATACAAATATTTAATTGCTTCAATTCTTTTTTTTTTCCTTAAATTAGTTACATGAGGCTACAACATATCTAAAATTCAGCTTAACATATGCTCTATACAATGTTTGGTGAATGTTTAAAGTCTATCATGTTCTTGTATAAGTGTCCATCCGAGTAGATGTTATTGTCATGTTTATATCTCATAACGTACTTATCCAATTGAAAAACTGTTTTACAGACATCTAGTTCAACTCAATACCCAAAGTTAATTACTTAACCTCACAAATATGATAATGTAGATAAATATGTGAATGATAATGACTAGTCAAATGGTAATAATTTGAAATCTTATGAAATGTTTGTATTAAGATAATGGTACATGATTTTTGTGAAGATAACTAGTATGATTATGAGTATGGAATTAACTGTTAGTGTTATGATGAGTTGTGATTGAATTATTAAAGTTGAGGTTATAAAGGGATTTATAGAAATGTTATTTCTTCTACAGGTTGTGTTTAATTGAATACTATTCATCCTGGGAATTGCATTGAAATTATAGGGGAAATTTTAGCTGATTTTATGTTGCAATATGTAAATAGGGGTTCTACGGGTTTAGGTAGCCTTAAACTTCCCTATACCCTAGGACCGTCACATCTCCTGAAGTAGGGGATGTAATAGTTACAGTTCTTCTCACCCGTTACATATTTATATGGAATGACCATAGCAGTAGGATAACGCCCATTATGGATAGTTAGACTGTCATATCAGACAGAGCTGTTGAAATTTATAGCCGTTGAAAGCAAATTTCAAAGTCTAAATTGCATTAAATTCAACCAAAACGATCATAATTTATTATAAGGAGTTAAAGACTATAAATAGATGATATTTTAAAGATAGAATAAGTTTTGATAAGCCAAAAATCAACTATTCCATTGAGATTACCATCTTTTCACATTTCTTTGTATTTTGAACACATTGTGCTCACCATTTATATTGTTACTGTTCATCATAACTTATGCTAGTAAGAGATATTTGTGCTAAATATTGCAAACTTCTAATAGCATTATAAAGTGAATGTCTCTTGGTAACCAAGAGGGAGGTGAATTAGTTAGTATTTAAAAATTTAAGGACAAATAAAAATATTAATGGAGAGAGAAGAGAGAAAGAGGCATAATTTTTTATAGTAGTTCAACCAACCCTTTGCCTACGTCCACTCATCAAGATCATATTTGAGTATTTTACTATCAAAGATCTTTTTATAGGAACAAGATAAAAAATCTAAGTGTTTTCCTATTTGACTCATACTTAATCCTTTAGAATTACAAAAGATGAGAAGAATAAAATCCCCTTAAATTTTTCCAAACTCTCAAGCAATCAATTGAGTTATAACAACCTTAATGATTTTACAAACATTAACTCTCAACAACCGTAATGATTTTACAAACAATAGCTCTCACTAATTATTTTTCAACTACCAAGATATATAAGTAATATGAATGATTTGGTACAATAGCTCAATAAATGTTTTTTAATGGTTGTTCGCTTACATTTAAGTTTTCCACCTACTCATATTTATACCCTTGCTTCAAATAGACCCATTTTTCCTCTTAAATGTACTTGTACTTATTTTTGAACGGCTATTTTTTTTTTCTGTATCTGGACATTCACGCCTGCAACTAACTAGTAGTGGCTGTAACTTCTTTTGATACAAAAACTCGTCATAGTCAACGATCAACATTCGCACCTGTGAATAATTCGAGTTGCGCCACTAATATCACCCATCTTGGGACTAAAGCTACTGTCCAATTGAGGTCCTCTTAGTTGCACTTACGACTGAAACATTCACACCTACGAATATCTCCTCATCCTTGGACTTGACTTACAACCTGTCACAATCCACTTTTGGATCGCGACGGTCCTAGGGCATGGGTAGACTTAAAATCATCGGAAACATATAGAACCCATAAATAATCCATTTATCAATCATTCATTCAATATTATCTCATTTATCAATACTTAAATTCCATTTATTACTTATAAATTTTATAAAAAATTTGCCATAGTTTTTTTTGTAATTTCAATGCTATTCCAGACCCAAAATCGGGTTTTTCTTAAATTACACGGCCTGCACTAAAATTATTTTACACTCCTAATAATTTGTCAACTTTATACTCTCAACTTCACAGTTCAACAGTCATACATAGTTGTAATACCTATTATTTATTTTATTTTATTAATTGTATGTTTGTTGAATTGATTGAAGATGTAGAAATATTTTGAGGAATCCAGAATTCTGTATGTAGGGAGGAGTTTATGAGGCTGATTTCATGGTTTTAAAGGAATAATTTAGAAAAATATAAAACATAAAAGTTGTAGATTTATATCTCATATTTAGTTATGTAAAAGGGTTTTGTAAACTTTTGTGTGTGAGGAGATATGCCTCCTTGACTAGGACCTGTCTAGTTCATTATTTTCTGCAGGAATCTGAGAATGTTTAATTTTTCTGGGAAGGATTGAAGCTAAATGAGTCAAAAGTATAAACATGAGAAATATTCCTTTATGTGTTATGTTGTTGGCTATAAAATTTCAGGGGAATTGAATAAGTATAGCTCAGTTGAGAGTGGAATTAATCAGACCTGTTCAGATGATTTTGGGCAGTAAAAGTCAGGGTGAACTTTAGAAATTTACAATAGTTTGTGTAGACCTCCTTTTAATTTGAATTATGAATATGTTGGACCTCTGAGTGTCTATTTTAAGTTACAAAAAGAATCAAAGAGTTTGGATATCTGTAGCTCAATTGCCAGCTGGTTTATTATGAGTTGATGAATAAGGTTTTCCAACTCGGCAGATATTAGAGGGATTGCGAGCCGGCAATGCGAAGTAGCATCTACGAGATGGCATATGTGAAGTGGGATTATCGAGGTGGTAATAGGCGAAGAATAAGATATGGCAAGGAGGCCTTTGCCGAAGTGGAAATTGGCGAAGAGGATTTGGCGAAGAGGATGCAAGGTGGCATTTAGCGAAGCAAATGCGAGGTAGCATTTGGAGAAGTTGAATTCAACGAGGTGACCTTTGCCGAGGTGGCAATAGGCGAAGAGGAGAATTGGCGAAGTGAAATTACCAAGGCAGCAATTGGCGAAGTGGCATTCGAGAGCTGGCATATGCGAAGTGGCATTTGCGAGTCGGCAATGCGAAGTGACATTTACGAGCCGGCAATGGGAAGTGGCATTGCGAGCCGGCAATGCTGAGTGGAATTTATGAGCTGGCTTATGCGAAGTGGCATTTGCCGGAGAGGATTGAGGAGGCGAGCTGGAGAAGTAGAATTGAGAAGCAGTAGCCTATTTAACCAGTTATCCAGTAGTTATGTTTCATGATTTTCTTCTTTCTTTTCTTTTATTCTTCTTCATTTCTTCTCCTATCTCTTTTCGATTTGTTTCATTAGTTTTCTAATGCATTAATACTCAAAATTAATGCATTCAATCACTATATTAACTCATTTAAAAGGCTTCAATCATCATTTCAGCCCAGATTCTTCAAGAACTCAGTTTTGGAGAAAATAAGGTAATTTTCTCCAAACTTCATGTTCTCTTTAGATTAAGAATTTATGGTAATTACAATAGTTATTATGAGTATATAGAGTCTATTATAAGTAATTTAAGATTATTAATTTTGATAAATATGGAAGATATCAAAATTTATGAAATTGATGAATAGTGACGTAAATAGTAAGTACGTTTTGAATTTCAGATTTTCTTTAAGAGATAAATTAAATTGATGTTAGGAAACAATAATAAAGACTATAGGAGTGTTAAATTACAAGGAATTATATTATGTATTATTGATTAAGGAGAACCTTAATTTTGAGAATTTGGGGAAACTTTCATAGGAGAAGAGAACTCAAGAAATTTGAGGAGATTATTGAATGAACAAGCTATTGAGGGAAGTACAAGGATAAATTTGTTGAGAGGTAAGTATGAATATCATAAATATATTTACTTTTTTACGAGATGATTGCTAAATATTCATATATATATATATATA
>CANXYC012618193.1:0-12899 GCA_948193065.1 Aleurites moluccanus
ATATATATATATATATAATCCTCCTCGAAAATATGTTAGTAATACTACTATTGATACATCAATAATTATTCTATTGTTATTCTTAAGAACCTTCTTCTTGACGAGTTATATCAATTCATTCCAATGACTTGATTATCATACCTTGAAACATATAGCCATTCTTATCATTATTATTATATATAAATATGTGTGTATAAGTATATATTTGTTCCTCTAATCATATACTAATATTATTATTGGTAAATAATGTTTTTATTTCATATGTTATATGAAACTCTCAATATTATTATTATTCGTAAATAATATTTCTATTCCATAGGTTATCCTAAACTCTCTGTCTTTCTTGTTAAACCAAATGACTTCTTTGATAATGACTTGATGATCTATTCTTTAACCAAGTTCATTGATCAACCAAATGATTGTTAATATTCTAAATACCATTGATTTATGAGTTATGTTATTGGACTGTATGCCTTGAACCAAAATTATTGCTATTAAAAGGCCATTTGGGTCATTATGATAAAAGATAAATGTTCACCGCATCTCACTTAGATCTTGAAATGAGTAATGATAAAATACCTTTTTCCGAGAAGGGATAATTCATTGAACCATGTGCACTGGTGACCCGGCTAATAGGGTTTTTATCAATATTCCATCTAGAGGGAACGAGGAGCTCTAGTACTTAATTGATAGGATTGTTATTAGTGTTCCACCTAGAGGGGACGAGGAGCATTAGACATATGGTCGGTCAGTCATGTGTTCATAAATAAAAGGAGTGTTACTACCCTAATACATATATGATGATTGATAGTTCTATCATGTATTATATGATTTGATCGAAGCCATTCTGGAGGGACATTCAATTATTGTTCATATACCCTTCTGTTATTAATTACAAGCCTTTCTGTCATAGTTCAAAAATTCTACCATTGTTGTCCACTAACCTTTCTAATAAAGTTTATTGTCCTTTTCACTATGTTCATTGATCCTTTAGAAAGTTATATGCAGAAATGAAACTATTATTCATGAATCCAATAATATGACCTATGATATATGTATTACCCAAAGAGTATAATTGTATAAGTCTAAAAGTGCATTCAAATCCAAAGTATAATTATATACATATAGTGATACATATTCAGATCCATTGTACATGGTATATTGTATATGTATAAGTATGTTCAACATTTATCATTTATTTATATATATTGTACATAGCATATAAATATATATTCAGACTCATTGATCTTTATATTGAGAAACTCCTATGGTTTGAATGCATTCATGAATCACTGAGTTGAAAGCTCACCCTTTTTCATATATGGTTTTTCAGGTTATAGATTGTGGATCTAAAGGATGAAGATCAAACTTCTTATTTCTTTTCCGACAAGCTAATCTATGTATAGTTTAGTTTACATATTGTATTGTAATTCTTATATGAAAGTTTGTTCTATAGATTGCTAGTAATATTGTATATTTATGGATCTATTTAGATGTTTGGTCATGAGAATGGACAAAATTAATATCAATGATGATTATGAAAGATTGTATGATAGATATAAATATTTGATATTTAGATACATGTTAGTATTGATAGATTATTATTCTTCAGGTTTGTGGTGGCTTTATACTTATCTTTGCCCTAAGACCATACACTTTCGGACTCAGGATGTAACAAAGGCGGTATTAGAAAGAGATAAAAAGATTTAGAGAATGTGTTTGTAGGTAATATGGTGTGGATGCCAACGACACCACCCATATTTATAAATAAATAAAGAAAGTATTATATCATTGCTTACATCATGCTAATGTTAGCTATTATAACTCCTATTGTGTTGTCATGCTTACCTAAGGATGATATCATTACAAATATCTAACTATTGACATCATCGTCTATATTAGCAATACATACATTATTATTACATTAATATTATATTATTAGATATTTTACAAAGATAATATTTTACAATGGGAATGGGAAAATGGCCCCCCACCCCTCCTATGTTCGTAGTTCTTTTGGAATGGAGGTCAAATACAAATATAGGGTAGGTCTTATCATTATACGGATCAATAGAGGTTATATGGATCTTTGGAATTAATAAAGTAGTCATCTAGGTTCATTGGCTCTTTGCCTTTATCTTCAACTTGAAGCTATGTATGTACTATAGGAACAAATTTAGTGGAATACTGCAAGGATTTGTATGACTCGGAGCTGACGGCGCTTTGTCTCTATCTTCCATATAAGTGAGGAGTTGGTTAATAAGCTCTTCCTTTGAACACATCTGAAAATTCCAAAACAAATTAACTATATTAGGTTGCCAGTTCTTTGGAGATAGCGGCTCCAGAGATATAACTCCTGGTGCAGTCTCATGGCAGTTGGTAGGTGCTGAAAAATTCATATTTGTCTTACCACTTGATGAGAACTCTCCTGCCTAAATAATGCACAATAGTTTTAGTTATTTTGAGCTTATCATTAGGAACATGATAAAGTTGATATTCCATTTGGCAATCTAATGGATAGAATATAAGGCAGTAAAGGTTAATCGCAACATCTTACAGGATGGATTATATTTTACAAAATCATCATAAACTTTTTTCACTTTTAGTGACATTGGAATAGGATATATTCCCCAATTTTAAAACCTTTTTACAAACCAATTAGGAGACTTTAAGTTTTATCGAAATAGTTGGAATTGAATCCACCAGCTGAATTTTCCTGGTTCGTTTTTGTAATACCCTAGAATATTATAACTATCATGCATGAATTTATTCTCAATATGTGATCCTTTAGTCTTGAATTGATGGGAAGTAATTTTAGAGACACAGTTAGAAAGCAAACTTGAAATTTTTCCGGAAACCGGCGATGCCGAGAACACTGCCGAGAAATTAGCAGTCTGGTCAATGGAAGAATTTCTAAAGTTGATATGGGGGTAAAAGATAACCATAATTTATGATTAATTTTGGTAAAAAGAAAGAATTGAAAATCATTTAGAAACACTAAAAAAGTAAGTAATGATATTTTTGCAAATAAAAGAAAATTCAAGGTGAATAGTAAAAAGTGGTCGGTCGGAGTTACAGATTGACTCCAAAACTATTTTTAT
Organism: Aleurites moluccanus; assembly: GCA_948193065.1. Taxonomy (NCBI): domain Eukaryota; kingdom Viridiplantae; phylum Streptophyta; class Magnoliopsida; order Malpighiales; family Euphorbiaceae; genus Aleurites; species Aleurites moluccanus. The sequence goes on from CANXYC012618193.1 coordinate 3,102, forward strand.
AAATAAGTATAAATTAAAATAAGCCTATTGACTTCCCACACTAATATATAAATCCTGACAAAATTGTCAAAATAAATTACAAAAGATTTAAGGACCAAAGTGTAAAGGTTGGAACTTGGAGGAGTTAGTTGTAATTGTGCATTTGATTTTTCTTTAAATTTTTACTTGGCCATTTTCGTGCACCATTTTTCCTTCTTCTTCTTGCAATTGCGGAACCATATTTGGCCATTTTCCATCTTTATTTTTTCAATTCTCTTATAGATTTCTTTAGGAATTTGTTAGAAAAGTAGCAAATCAATCAAGCTTTCTTCATTTCTTCTATTAGATTGCTTGGAGGAGTGAAGGTTTAGGAGGAATTTCATGAGGAAGATTTCGGCCATTAGAGGACTTTGAGGTAATGAGTTTATTTCCTGAGTTTGGTTAATGATTTAGAGTTCATTTAGATTCAATTGATTGGGTTTATGGTTATTTTGCTTCAATTTATCCTATTGAATGGAAATCCCCAAATTTGTTTGATATATTGAAGTTGTAAAATTTGATATGTTGAATTAGTGTTAGGAATTGTTAATTGATGTTAGAAATGGTTAATTGGATATGAATGGATAACTAATTGATGGATAATTTGATGTAGAATTGGAGAATTATCAAACTTGAATTTCAAAGTAAGCAAAAATTGGGATTTCGGTGGAATTGGTGGAAATTGATTGTACATTGGCTATTTGGAGGCTTAGGTGAGTTTATATTGCATCATTTAACATGTTTGAATCATTGAAATGTTGATTGGAAACCTTTGGCAAAAACCTTATGTTGGTCGAACCCTAGTATGCCTAAATTGCCTTTGGAATTATTTATTTTTCCTTTGAATTTCATTGTCAATTTGATCCTATTTTAATGTTGTTTAATCTTGTTTCTTGATACCCTTGCTTTGTCTGACAATGTGGTTTGCTGTTGCTTTGATTGGGCAAGCTAAATTTTCCACCAAACCTAACCTATTGGCTTGCCATTGTATGTCCACCAAGTGTTCGATGAAATGACTAGTTCATTTTCCATTGGCCCATTGGTTTGTATGCCATAGGCCTACCAATTGGATGTCATTGTTGCCAGTGACATTGGCATGCCGATTGACCTACCAATTTCGGCCACCGAACCAACTTTTGGTCCATACCATTATTGTTTACCATGACCTATATCCTTGCTTGTATGTTGTATTTTATTATGCTATTGATCCATATTCTATTTGATTTGATTGATATTGATCATATTGACAGTGATGGTACCATTGTTGCATAATGGTATTTATTGATATGTTATCTCTTTCTATTGGCCCAAATGTAGTTTGACAGAGCTGCCTCACTGACAGGGTAGTAGGTACATACTGTCGGCAATGTGCACATTGATATTGATGCCCTAGCTGGGAAAGGTTATTGGTTCCAGCCATAGGACCTGATCAGTCTTATGCTTATGTGATATATGACCGACTGTGTGATTACACATAGTCTACGTGTTCATGGCCCTCTATCTGTCTTACCATATTGATTCCTTGATTGGATATGACCATTGCTATTCCTATTGTTTACCAATGCTGATTCTGTAATTTATATGACTTAAACTATACCATTATTCCTTACCATGTGTAAACCTTTACTTGATCTTTATTTCATTGATGATGCATGTAAATTCACTGAGTATCATCTATACTCACCCGTTTGATTGTTTACCAATTTCATGAGAAGAGTAGGTTGCAGAGTCTAGCTTTCTGTCTTCCGTGGATTTCTGCTGCAGTCTATTTGTGGATATTTCTGGATTACTGTATTTCATTATTTTGGTGTTCATTATCTATCTGCTCCATGGGTATGTACGGGTTAGCTAGGAAATGAACATTGTATATATATGATATTGATGGTAAATATTGCTTATATGATGATGATGTTATTTGATATATGATTGTGATAGCCATTTGTAGAATGATTGCAGAATCCATAACAGAATGAATAACAGGATAACATATTGGTTGGTAATTAATTAAAATGAATAATAATATATTGAGGTTTATATATTGTGCACACGATACTGGGTTCTATGGGTGCCGGTCACCATTGGCATCTCCCGTGCCCTAGGACTGTCGTAGTTCGAAAAATCAAATCTTGACAAATGTGGTATCAGAGCACTAGATTTACAAAATGTGAGTCTAGGTTACAGATAAATAGTGACTGAATTATAGAGAAATAGTAACTAGTTACAAAATGGGGTAGAATTAAGTATACCATGGAGCATAGGATTTCCTTTGTCGTCTATTGCTATCATTGTCTGTTATATGTCATTATTCTGCATTTTTACTATATTCTAAGACTGTTTTCATTTTTCCTGTTAGATTACAGAGATATCAAACAGCAGAGACAGAGATACCAAGGAGGTTGAGGTTGCATCCAATGAGTCCCTAGTGAGGGAGATATCAGTATCAGAGGGTCCGTCTCGATCCCAACGGACTGCAGAGGACACAGAGAGGGGAGATGACCCATGAAAGGTGGAGATGATGAGAGGTCTGATGGAGTTGAGGAGGGAGATGGCTGAGATTAGGAGGGAGAGACAGCAGGCATAACCACCACCTATTCCTGCAGTAGTACCTCCACCAGTAGTACTTGAGGTAGTGGCACTGGCTCCTGTGCAGCTAGTGGGGGCTCAGAGGGAGCTAGCTGTACAGGGAGGCAGGAAAGAGATTGATGAGGGAGGAGTTTCTATGTTTAGCTTTCTGAAGCTAAACTTACCAGAGTTCAGAGGGGACAGAGGTACAGATCCTGTTGATTTTTTGGAGAAGGTGGAGAAGGTAGTAAGGAGACTACCTTGTTCTGAGTTAAGATCGGTAGAGTTGGTGGGCTTGTTGCTTAAGGGTAAGGCCTGGATGTAATTTTCGATTCATATAGAGACCAGGCTATATGGAGAGCACCCACTTACTCGGGCAGAGTTTCATCAGGGTTTGATTAATGAGTTCATCACAGAGGGTGTTAAAACCCGTAATATGGTGAGATTTGAGCAACTAGAGTAGGGGGACTGATCCGTAGAGGAGTATGCTGAGGAGTTCATACGACTGAGTAGATATGCTACTCATATAGTACCTATTGAGGCAGACCTAATTAGTAGATTCTGGAGGGGATTGCATGCTGCCTTGTATAATGCCTTGCTTACCACAGAGTTTACATCATTAACTACAGTAATAGATAAGGCCACTCATATGGAGGAAAAGTATAAGATAGAGAGAACCAAGAGAGAATAGAAGAGAAAGGGTGGTCCAGGATCACATGTTAGTAGGGAGGAGAGCAGCTCCCATCCTAGATAGGTAGAGTTAGTACCTCCATTTGAGCAGAGATCAGCTGGGGTAGTCAGAGGAGGAGATTACAGAGTAGGGGACCACCAATGGTACGATCTACACCTACTTACTCATAGGGTTCATCTAGAGTAGCAATATAAGTACCTGGTATACCAGTTTGTAGGTTTTATGGACGGAGGCACGGAGGAGAGTGTTGATTACAGACAGGGGTATGTTTGAAGTGTGGCCAGTAGAGTCACTTTATTAACAGATGTCCTCTTTGGGGTGATCAACAGCAGAAGCCTTCAGTTACAGTTTCTCAGCCAGCAGTTCAGGCTAGTCAGAATCAGGGTAGAGAGGCTACCATTAGAGGCAGAGGCAGAGGCAGGGGAGGACAGGCTCCCAGTGGTAGTTAGGCTCCAGCTGGTAGGGGCTAGGGCAGAGTATTTGAGGTCAACACTCAGGATGCCTAGAGATCGGACAATGTTGTCACAGGTACTATTCTAGTTCAGAATGAGATTGTAGATGCCTTATTCGATTCGAGTGCAACTCACTCTTTTGTGTCACAACATTTTGCACCCAAATTGAATAAGGAGAGGAGGCTGTTAGATGTTCCATTGTTTATTGCTCCTATGGGGGATTGTGTGGATGTTGATCATTTCTATCCTGATTGCATTGTTGAGATTGATGATCATATTTTACGTGCTGACTTGATTGAGTTGCTTATGCTTAAGTTGAATGTGATACTAGGTATGGATTGGTTGACTAGACACCAGGCAGTGATAGATTATTATCGGAAGAGGGTTAGATTCCAGCTTGAGGGACAACCAGAGTTTGAGTTTTAGGGTGAGATTTGGGAATTCTGGGTTAACTTGATATCTACTATCCAGGCTCAGAGGATGATTGGGAAAGGCTGTTCAGCCTATTTGGCCCATGTAGTGGATGTACAGAGGTTTTCTGTACAATTGGATCAGATACCGATGGTTCAGGAGTTTCCTGATGTATTTCCTGAGGAGTTGCCAGGATTGCCCCTTGATAGGGAGATTGAGTTTGAGATAGAGGTGTATGTAGGCACAGACCCGATATCCATTCCACTATACAGAATGGCTCCAGCTGAGTTAAAAGAATTGAAGATACAGTTACAGGAGCTATTGGATAGAAGGTTTATCAGACCTAGTAGTTTTCCATGGGGTGCACCGATTCTGTTTGTGAGGAAGAAAGATTGCTCTTTAAGGATGTGTATTGATTATAGGCAACTGAACAAAGTCACAGTGAAAAATAAATATCCATTGCCTCAGATAGATGACTTATTTGATCAGCTGCAGGGAGCCAACCATTTTTCTAAGATTGATCTGAGGTCTGGGTATCATCAGTTGAAGATCAGGAGTGGTGATATATCCAAGACTACTTTCAGAACCCGTTATGGTCATTATAAGTTTCTGGTATTGCCATTCGGGTTGACCAATGCACCAGCGGCTTTCATAGATCTGATGAATAAGGTGTTCAGGTCGTATTTGGATAAGTTTGTCATATTCTTCATTGATGACATCCTTTTTTATTCTAGGAGTGAGGAAGAGCACATGGAGCATTTAAGGATTGTGCTACAGACCCTTCGGGAGCATCAGTTGTATGCCAAATTATCTAAGTATCAGTTTTGGTTTACTGAGGTGTGCTTCTTTGGGCATGTGATCTATGAGGATGGTATTATGGTGGATCCTTAGAAGATTGAGGCGGTAACTAATTGGCCCCAGCCTACCAGTATTTCAGAGGTACACAGCTTTCTGGAGATATTATCGGCGGTTTGTGAAAGATTTCTCCCATATTGTAGCTCCTTTGACTAGACTGATGAGGAAACAGGAGCGGTATGTTTGGACGGATGAGTGTGACCATAGTTTCCAGACTCTGAAGTATTGCCTTACTAGTACTACGGTTTTGGCATTACCAGTTTAGGAGGAGAAATTTACTATATATTGTGATGCTTCTCGGATTGGCCTAGGGTGTGTTTTGATGCAGATGGGTAGGGTAATTGCTTATGCTTCTTGTCAATTAAAGAAGCATGAAGCAAATTATCCGACTCATGATTTGGAGATGGCAGCAATTATCTTTGCCTTGAAGATTCGGAGACACTACTTATATGGGTCTAAATGTGAGATATATACTGATCATAAGAGTCTGCAGTATATATTTCTGTAGAAGGATCTGAATCTGAGGCAGCGCAGATGGGTTGAGCTTCTGAAGGATTATGACTATGAGATTCTCTATCACCCAAGGAAGGCCAATGTAGTGGCGGCTGCTTTGAGCAGGAAATCAATGGGTAGTCTTGCTCATATTGTGATTGTCAGGAGGCCATTGATCAGAGATTTGAGACAGTTGGCAGATGTGGGGGTAGAGTTGGATTTGGGTTCCCAGGATTAGAACCAGTCTCCAATAGCCCAATTTCGGGCGAAGTCACTGTTGATAGATGATATAAAGTGGCTCAGGACAGGGATCCATATTTTCTGAAGCTGAAGGGAGAGGTTTAGAGTGGTCAGATAATAGAGTTTTCTGTACAAGATGGAGTATTGAGATGTGGGAGGCGTATCTGTATACTGGATTGTGATGAGCTGCGGGATCGAATTATGAGAGAGGCTCACTATTCTACTTACAGTGTACACCCAAGGATTACTAAGATGTACCATGATCTCAGAGATGTTTATTTGTTGCCAGGGATGAAGAAGGACGTAGCTCAGTTTGTGTCTAAATGCTTAGCCTGTCAGCAGGTTAAGTTTGAGCATCAGAAGCCATCAGGGCTACTTCAGGAGATAAAGTTGCCTGAATGGAAATGGGAACATGTTACCATGGATTTCATAGTTAGTCTACCACGGACTTTGAGGGGATATGATTCTATTTGAGTTATTGTGGATCGATAGACGAAGTCTGCATATTTTTTGGAGGTTAAGACCAGCTATTCAACAGCTCAGTATGCACAGTTATATGTGGATAAGATTGTGTGTCTTCATAGAATTCCTTTGGTGATCATAACTGACAGGGGCACACAGTTCACATCTTGGTTTTGGCAAAAATTTTAGGAGGCTGGGATTATTATCTGCCATTGATAGAGTTCTCCTACAACAATAGTTATCACTCTTCGATTGGTATGGCTCCACTTAAAGCACTATATGGTAGAAAGTGCAGATCTCCAGTGTGTTGGGTAGAGTCGGGAGAGAAGCAGCTTGAGGAACCAGAGTTGATCAAAAAGACGATGGAGAAGGTTCCTATGATCAGTGAGCCGATGAGGACTGTCTTTAGTAGGCAGAAGAGTTATGCTGATCCGAAAAGGAAGGATGTACAGTTTTCAATTGGTGATCATGTCTTCTTAAAAGTCTCTCTGATAAGAGGAGTTATGAAATTTGGGAAGAGGGGCAAGCTATCACCACGATTTATAAGCCCATTTGAGATACTTGAGAGGATTGGTAGTGTGGCATATAGATTGGCTCTTCCACCTAGTATGAGCCACGTACATCCAGTCTTCCACATATCTATGCTGCAGAAGTATGTGTCGGATCCATAGCACATTTTGGAGGTTCAGGATGTGGATCTCAGTGAGGACTTGTTCTATGAGGAGCTATCTATGTAGATCATTGACAGATAGGTCAGGAAGCTTTGGAACAAAGAGATCCCTATGGTAAAAGTGTTATGGAGGAGCCAGACGATGGAGGAGTGTACATGGAAGAGCGAGCAGGAGATGCGGAGCAGATATCCATCCCTGTTCCATTAGTGAGGTATGTTAAATTTAAATTCGAGGATGAATTTATTTGTAAGGGGGTAGAATATAATACCCTAGAATATTATAACTGTCATGTATGAATTTATTCTCAGTATGTGGTTCTTTAGTCTTGAATTGATGGGAAATAATTTTAGAGACACAGTTAGAAAGCAAACTTGAAACTTTTCCGGAAACTGGTGGTGCCGGGAACACTGCCGAGAAATTAGCAGTTTGGTCAATGAAAGAATTTCTGAAGTTGATCTAGGGATAAAGGATGACCATAATTTATGATTAATTTTGGTAAAAAGAAAGAAGTGAAAATCATTTAGGAACACTGAAAAAGTAAGTAATGACATTTTTGTAAATAAAGAGAAATTCAAGTTGAATAGTAGAAAGTGGTCAGTCGGAGTTACAAATTGACTCAAGAACTATTTTTATAAATAAGTATAAATTAAAATAAGTCTATTAACTTCCCACACTGATATCTAAATCCTGACAAAATTGTCAAAATAAATTACAAAAAATTTAAGGACCAAAGTGTAAAGGTTGAAACTTGGAGGAGTTAGTTGTAATTGTGCATTTGATTTTTCTTTAAATTTTTTACTTAGCCATTTTCATGCACCATTTTTCCTTATTCTTTCTTGCAATTGCGGAACCATATTTGGCCATTTTCCATCTTGATTTCTTCAATTCTCTTATAGATTTCTTTAGGAATTTGATAGAAAAGTAGCAAATCAATCAAGCTTTCTTAATTTCTTCTATTAGATTGCTTGGAGGAGTGAAGGTTTGGGAGGAATTTCAAGAGGAAGATTTCGTCCATTAGAGGACTTTGAGGTAATGAGTTTATTTCTTAAGTTTGATTATTTAGAGTTCATTTAGGTTCAATTGAATGGGTTTATGATTATTTTGCTTCAATTTATCCTATTGAATGGAAATCCCCAAATTTGTTTGATATATTGAAGTTGTAAGATTTAATATGTTGAATTAGTATTAGGAATTGTTAATTGATGTTAGAAATAGTTAATTGGATATGAATGGATAACTAATTGATGGATAATTTGATGTAGAATTGGAGAATTGTCAAACTTTAATTTCAAAGTAAGCAAAAATTGGGATTTCGGTGGAAATTGATTGTGCATTGGCTATTTGGAGGCTTAGGTGAGTTTACATTGCATCATTTAACATGTTTGAATCATTGAAATGTTGATTGGAAACCTTTGGCAAAAACCTTATGTTGGCCGAACCCTAGTATGCCTAAATTGCCTTTGGAATTGTTTGATTTTCCTTTGAATTTCCTTGTCAATTGATCCTATTTTATTGTTGTTTAATCTTGTTTCTTGATACCCTTGCTTTGTTTGACAATGTGGTCTGTTGTTGCTTTGATTGGCCAAGCCAAATTTGCCACCAAACCTAGCCTATTGGCTTGCCATTGTATGCTCACCAAGTGTTCGATGAAATGCTTAGTTCATTTGCCATTGGCCCATTGGTTTGCATGCCATAGTCCTACCAATTGAATGCCATTGTCACCACTGACATTGGCATGCCAATTGACCTACCAATTTCGGCCATCAAACCAACTTTTGTTCCATACCATTATTGTTTACCATGACCTATATCCTTACTTGTATGTTGTATTTTATTATGTCATTGATCCATATTCTATTTGATTTGATTGATATTGATCATATTGACAGTGATGGTACCATTTTTGCATAATGGTATCTATTGATATGTTATCTCTTTCTATTGGCTCAAATGTGGTTTGACAAAGCTGCCTCACCGACAGGTTAGTGGGTACATATTACCGGTAATGTGCACATTGATATTGATGCCCTAGTTGGGAAGGGTTATTAGTTCCAGCCATAGGACCTGATCAGTCTTATGCTTATGTGATATGTGACCGACTATGTGATTACACATAGTCTACGTGTTCATGGCCCTTTATCTGTCTTACCATATTGATTCCTTGATTGGATATGACCATTGCTATTCCTATTGTTTACCGATACTGAGTCTGTAATTTATATTACTTACACTGTACCATTATTCCTTATCATGTATAAACCTTTATTTGATCTTTATTTCATTGATGATGCATATAAATTCACTGAGTATCATTTATACTCACCCGTTTGATTGTTTACCGATTTCAGGAGAGGAGTAGGTTGCAAAGTCCAGCTTTCTGTCTTCCGTGGATTTCTGCTGCAGTCTATTTGTGTATATTTCTGGATTACCGTATTTCATTATTTTGGTATTCATTATCTAGCTGTTTCATGGGTATGTACGGGTTAACTAGGAAATGAACATTGTATATATATGATATTGATGGTAAATATTGCTTATATGATGATGATGTTATTTGATATATGATTGTGACAGCCATTTGCAGAATGATTGCAGAATCTATAACAGAATGAATAACAGGATAACATATTGGTTGGTAATTAATTAAAATGAATAATAATATATTGAGGTTTATGTAACACCTTAGTTGAAAAGCTTAGAACACATCCTTTAGAGGCAAACCAAAAGAGGTTTTCTTATATGTTTGCATGATATGTATGATGCATGTTTATGTTTAAATTGAATGAATATGCATGTTTTAGATAGTTTTACACATGTAAAAGTACATCAAAGGCTGTTAGGAAGAAATTGGAAGAAACTTGAAATTTTGTGAACTGGGGGCAAAATGGTCATTTCCCAGCCCTTCGAGTTCTTATGGAATTATCACCATATTTAGAAGTAGAAA
>CANXYC012618903.1:0-13822 GCA_948193065.1 Aleurites moluccanus
TTTTATATTGATATATATATATATATATATATATAGATATATATATATATATATATATATATATATATATATATATATATATATAAGACATTTTTATTTATTTCATTACAATTTAATAGAAAAATAAAAAAAATAGACGAATAAATTGACAGAATTAAAATACAAAAATTAACTACGCTTCGTTGAATATCATCTCTTCTTTATATATATATATATAGAAAATAGATTAAATAATTAAAAAGTAATTTTATTTATTTTAATTTTAGAAAAGTATAGTTAAATAAAAATTAATTATTTTATTTATTTTAAATTAAAAAAATATTTTTTTTTAATTTTAAATTAAAAAAATATTATTTTAATTTTAAATAAATAAAATAATTAATTTTATTTTTTATATATTTAATTTAAAAAATATATTTTTTGTAAATAAATAAAATTTTAGAGACTAAATTGTAAGTTGTCAATTATTTTTTAATTTTTGTGGGGGCCAGAGACAGAAGTCAACGGTCAAAATGTTCGAAATTATAAGTTTTAATAACGTTAAGGTCAAAATTATACTTCAAAAAATATTAAGAGTCAATGTGCTCGTAGAGCTAAACAGTAGAGTCAAAATTGTACCTTATCCTTTTTTTTTTAAATTAATTTTTTAATCTCTAATAAAATATTAATTAATTATATATTCTTCTATTTTTTATTTTTTCCCCTTTAATATTTAAATTTTTTTAAAATAAATTATTATTTAATCTCTTAAATTTATTAAAATTAATAAAACAATCCTTCTATTTTTAAAAATTAAACCAATAATTCATATTTATTTTTTAAAATTTTATATTTTTTCCTAAATGTAAAGGACATTTCAGTTACCAAAAATTCTGTGTCCACCTCCATATATATTAACAATATATTAATGATAATGTCAAATATTTATAACAGCATTAAAAAAACTTTTTATCAGTAAAAGTAAAGGGCACTTGTTGCCTCTTAATTTTTATAATTTTTTAATAAATTATTATTTAATTTATGATATTTAATAAAATTAATAAAATAATTTATTTATTTTAAAATATAACTGTTTAATCTTTAATAAAATATTATTTATTTTTATTTTCCTGTACTTTCTTTCTTTTTCCTTCACTTTCTTTCTTTTTCTTTCTCATTTTCCTTTTTTTTTCCAATTATTAAAATGGCCATTCTTTTTAAAATTTTTATATTCACTCCTGTACACATCGAGTAATAGTGTTGTTCATCTTTATATTAATATTTTTATTTTTTAATGGTATGATAAAAAAAAAAGAGAGTTATTTATAACAATGAGATAATTTGATAATGTATTTCTATAGTTTTTTTTTTAATTTTTTTTTACAAATTATTATATATATAATCAACATCTATTATTATACATGGCAAAAAGAAAATGCATCATGGTCTCACCATGATAATTAAGAGACATTGTCTCAAAACTTGTAGACATGAACAAGTGAGTTGCTGGACAATAATTTGATAATGGATAATATTATAAGCATAAACATTTAATTTCACATGTTGGATTCTTTTCCTATCTTGGGCACTATCAGTCATGAGATCAATCATAATCTTTTTATTATTTACATTTACTATATTTTTTATTACTGAATCTATTAAACTATGAAAGTATTATGAAACACCATGTTGATAAAATTTTTAAAAATAAAACATTAAAAATTGTTTTAATTAAAAATAGATTATTTTGATTTAGTTAATATTTAGAGATAATTTTTAAATGTACAAATTAAATAGAGGTATCACTTTAAATTTATATGAAAAGAAGACTTAGTTTCAATTGATCTATAAGTTGGTTCGAGAATACTCATGATTTTTTAAATAGATAAATGATTTATTTTAGAATATTCGTTAAAAAATTAAAAATTTAAATAATATTAAATAAATAAATAATTAAAAAATAAAAATTTTGACTTATTATTTAAAATGACAGTGATTATAACAAAATACAATTTTATCAATATCTCTTTTTTTTTTCTCATCAATTTATTTTTAATATTAATTTATTATATTTTTCAAATATAATTATTTTATAATTATATTTTATATGAAATAACTATTATTAACAAGGGTCCTTAAACACTTATTAGAAAAATCAATAAAAAAAATATAAAATTATGAAAATTTTTAAATGAAATAAATAAAAATTATAATAAGATCTTAAACTTCAAATTTAATCAATTACATTAAATTTAAGCAAATTCTAGTTGAGCTATTTTTTAATATTATATATGGCTTCTAATTATTTTATTCTTGATATGAATATATTATATATAATATTTTTATGACATAAGATAAAGTCTAGCTACTAAATTATTCAAATCCCCTTTATTTTCAACCCATAGTTAAGTGTGTGTGAACATTTTTTTTTTATCTTTTTTTTATTGATTTGCTCAATCTTTGATTATTATTTTAAGGTATTGTTTATTAGTAATATTAAATTATTAATTAGTACTAAAATAAATATAATTAGTTCGCATGCTTAAAATGACATTTGCAATGACACGTTTTCATATAGTCTTTGATAGCTATGGTCTTTCTTGTTCTTATTTTAATGTGTGATAATGATAGTTTATTTTTTCTTTCTTTATTTAATATATTTTGACTCTAATTTCTTTTTCATTTTCCATACATTTTTAAAAAATTCATTTAAAATCATTAGATATTACATAGAAAAAAAAAAATAATTTACATTCTTAATTGGTAGGAGCATCAGAAACTGTTTCAAGTAAAAAATTATATTTTATTTATAGTGTCTATTGTTGTAAGATAAATAGTTCAATAATTATACCAATCAGTATTTAATTTAATGATATTAAATTCATTTTTAAAACAGTGAGATCTTTAATTTAAACTTTCAATAATAATAATGGTTGTCTAATCTTGAATTTGTGTAGTTTGGAAGTTGCAACAACCTTATTGGATGGTATAAAATAATTAGTTGAATGTGAATGTCAAATTCAATTCAATAAAGATTATTGATGACCCAAAATTTTCAATTTAAGACTAAGAAGGGTCAGTCAATTAATAATTGTGTTCTAGAAAATGGAAGTTGAGGTTCAACTTTGAATTTTTCTAATCCAAAATTAGGAATAATGGAGGCTATAGCAACTTCATTTTTATTTTTTTATATATTGTTTGTTTGTGAAGATCTAAACCAATAAATAGTATAAAATGGAGGAAACAAATTTAATGTGGCTAACCTATATATATATATATATAGCTTATGAATCTAAAATTCAATGTGGAAAACCTAGAAATAGTATATTATCTTTTTTTTTTTTTTAAAGGATATTAGTTCAACAAAGCTTATGAATCTACCATATATATTAAAGCAGAAGCATGTATAAAGTTTTAAAATTCACTCTATACTCACTATTTGATTTTTTTTTTATAATTTTTTAAAATTTTTATATAATTTTAAGTATTTAAAAAAAATTAAATAATTAATAAATTATTTAATATGAAAGTTTAGAAATTTTTTAAATTTTTTCTTCTTTTATATAATAATCTTATTTGAACAAATTAAATTAAAAAAATAATAAATAAATAGTATAATATTTTTAATATATTATAATATTATTATTTTCATTATATTCTCCTAAAATTTTGTTTTTTTTATTAAATATATTATAATTGATTATTTCAATTTTTATATTAATATAAAAATAAAAATATTGATGGAAAAATCAAATTAAAAATTTATTATAATAATAATAATTATTTATATAAAATATACAACAATTTTATATTTAAATATTGTTTTTCTTCTAATGAATAATATTCATATATTCTTATCTTTTTATAACATATAAAAATTAATTAAAAATATTTTTTATAATAAACCACAGAATTAGTTTTTAGTTAAGTTTAAAGCCCAATTATGATGAATTTTTTATTTTATTTATTCTAATTCTTGAAACAAAAATTATTTATATTTTCCCACTTATTGAACAAATTTTCCTTCTAAACCCTAACGTTTTCCACCAACTAAACAGAAAATTGTGATCAAATTTTCATGTTTGTGCAATCAACTACTGCAAGAAGGTGCTTAGATTTTAAACCCATTAATATAACTTTGCAATCTCAAAAGTGAAATGTACACACACTCTGCCTCAAAACCTCCGAGTCAAAAGTTACGCAGGGGCAACTGGTATGGGTAAAGCATCTTCATCATCCTCATTACCACTTACTGGTATTTCTGTAACCTTATCTTCCTCTTTAAATCCTTGCTTCAATCTGTCATAATAATTTGTAATCTCATTTGATTTAAATGGCCTTTCACCCAACACTCGAACCAAATCATCTTGGTGAAGAACTTCTTTTTCAAGCAGCAGCTCAGCAATCTGAGCCACTTGTTCTTTGTGTTCTATAAGTTTTACTGTATGCTCGTATGCTTTGCCCACCCATTCTCGTACTTCACTATCAATCAGGTCCCCGGTTTTGCTGCTATATGGCTTGGACATCTCGAAAGGGTAAAGAAAGGAGACCCACCTTGTCAATAAAGCCATATACTGCTACTTGGGCATAAGTCATCTTCGTCACCTTCTCCAAGTCATTTTGAGCTCCTGTTGAGATTTTCCCCAACAAAATCTGCATTCAAAAGAATCACATACCTCAGAATTACATTTAGAGGGTAATGGTATTTCACTATTACGTTAATTTATATATATCACTCATTCTTGGTTGTATTCATTATCATTTCTTTTGGTAGGAAGGCGGCACAAGTGTGTGTGTGTGTGTGTGTGTGTGTGTGTGTATTAGCAAAATAATACAACCAACCCAGCGCATTTAGCATTTCCACAGTTTATCCTCAGTGCCAGTGTAGATGAGAACAACTTCATTACTACCTGTTCAGCTGCCCGACCTCCCAAGGATCATGCATGTCATATCAAAAAGCTGCTCCTTGTTTAAGAGAAGGTTTTCATTAGGAACATACTGCGCAAATCCAAGTGCAGCAGTACCACGTCGAACAATTGTCACTTTCAGAAGGCGTTCTGCATGTTCCAGGAACCAGCCAGTAACAGCATGACCTGATTCATGATAAGCAACAGTTTGACGTTCCTGTTTGCTTATTACCTGCTCGATAAAACAGCAATGTTAAAAAAAATCTCCTAGACAATTTCTTGAAATAAGGGGAAACAAAGATCAGCATTAATTATTTAAACCGACAAAGTAGGATTTCCAGTTAGCTGGAACTTCATTAACTTCTTTGTTTTATACTAATTATTTTTAAGAAAAAAAAGGGGTGTCTCTGCATTCTGGCGAGAATCCTCTAAGCATCACTGAAGGTATTTCATCTGTTATTAAATAACCTTGGAGAACTCAAATGCAACAACAAACTAAAGATGATTTACCTTCTTTTTCTTCTCCAAACCACCGATGATTCTATCTAATGCTGTCTCAAAATGATCCATTGTGACCTGTGATCATTCAGTCCTAGCAGCAATTAGAGCAGCTTCATTACAAACATTTGCAATATCTGCCCCAGAAAATCCAGGAGTGAGGGCTGCAAGCCTTTGAGAATAATATGATGGCTCATGATCAAGTTATATTTTTTTCAAGTAGATATTGAATATCTGTTCACGGCCAGTAATATCAGGCTTATCAATGGAAATCTGACAATCAAATCGCCCCGGCCTCAACAGAGCTTTGTCTAAAACGTGTGGCCTATTAGTGCCAGCAAGCACAACAACTCCAGAAGTAGTTCCAAAGCCATCCATTTCTACCAGTAATTGATTAAGGGTACTTTCCTGCTCATCATTGGAACCAAAGAAGCCTCCACGCCCCCTGGCTCTGCCAATCGCATCAATCTCATCAATAAACACAATACTTGGAGCACATTGCCTTGCTTCTTGAAACAAGTTTCTCACTCTAGACGGTCCAACACCAACAAACATCTCCATGAAATCCGAACCAGATATAGACAGAAAAGGCACTCCAGATTCCTCTGCAGTTGTTTTGCCAAAAGGGTCTTTCCAGTTCCTGGAGGACCTACCAAAAGTGCACCTTTAGGAATTTTAGCTCCCAATTCCTCATACTTCTTTGGGTTCTTGAGGAAGTGTACAAACTCCATGATTTCTTGTTTTGCCTCATCACATCCAGCAACGTCTTTGAAATAGACCTGGAGTGCCCAATGGGAAAAAATGAATCATATTGAATATGATTTCAAGAAGCTTCTATCTAACAGTCTAAGGGCATCTTTACAACTATTAAGAAAAGGAGAGTGAAAAATTGGTGCTTTATAAAGCTAGATGTTACAAAATAAGCCTCCACTATTGACAAAGGGAACAGAAAGCTAACCTTATTCTTAGGATTTTTATCGACTTTGGTTACAGGAGCCTTCCCTATGTTAAATATCCCCTGCCACCCTTTCCACTGCCGCCACCGCCAACACCTAATCCACCTTGCATTCTCTGTCTCATGTACATAACAGATCCCAAAAGCAAATGCTTCTTGGGCATCATCCAACTTCTCTCAAAAAATTCAACACTTCTGATATTGAAGTAGCGATTATATTGGCCCCCATGTCCTCTAGCAGGAGGACCATTAATAGGACCTTGTACAATGTCATCATTGTTTGATTCTGGTCTGAGCTCCTTTAAGTAAACTTTTGCAACTGATTTATTGGAAACAACTATGTGGTCTACCAAACCTGGTTCCAGAAGCTTGTTTCTGAATTCTTAGAAACTAATCTGCTAAGAATAAAATTCAAAAGCACGTGATGAGAGACAAAAAAAGAAAAAAAAACAAAAGAAAGTAAAAGAAAGGCTTTGACTCTTTCAAATTAGAACCGAATTAACAAGAGCAACAATAAAAGAACACATATTATGAATTGTGCAGCATTATGCAAACAAAAAAAATAAATAAATTGAAATGACAAAATTAAGCCCTCGTAAAGAAATTTCAAGCAAGTAGGTTAATTGTGGAATCTGTCCTCCGGAATTCATTATCATAAAATAAAATTTTCTAAAGTACAGGGTTAAAAAGGAAGATGTTATGAATAAAGCTGAATTAGTCAGTTAGTTACAATAAGCTGAGTATAAAAATAATTGTAACAAAATAGGGAATCATTCAGTTAATCAATAATACAAATCTCAATTTCTCTCTTTTCTTCTCTCTATTTTCTCTTTCTCGATCTCTTTTTCTTCTTCTTCTTCTTCTTTTTGTCTTCATATTCTATTTCTCCTTTTTAATTCTTCTTTTTTTTTTCTTCTTCCTTGATTCTTTCTTAATTCATAACAAAAGAAAATTTAACCTACTTGAGACCCACAATCAATCAATTCCCAACTTTATTTCCAAATTTGATGCAAAATTGGAAGGATCAATTTTCTCAAAATTTTAAAAACATATATGAAAGAAACAAGGAAACATAGTTACTAAAGGCGTACCCACACAAGGCGCTCAGGACGATGGCTATAGCACCTCTAACATTGCAAGGCGGGTGATCTCACACAGGTGCATGCCTTTTTGCTTAGGTGCATGCCTTTTCCAAGTGCAAAGCCCTAGAAACGGGCGCCTCCCTCATGTTCACCTCTGATGAGCTCAGCCTGGAAAGCATTGACACGTTAACTGGCATGAAGAGTCAATGTCCGACATCGACACGCAGTCAATAATTTTCGACACGTTGACCACTCCAATACACGTATTTGACTGTTCGACATGGTCAAATGACAATTTTGTAAATAACTCTAAAATTCCTAACCCATCTCTCAATTTTTCTCTCCATCCCATCTATATTTTTTTTTCTTATGGATCTAATATGATCTGATTTGGTCCGATTAGTTCACTTTGGATAAGGTTGTTTTTTGTTTAATTCTACATCTCTAACAAATCTACATGTGATACCAAATTATAATTCATTTTTTTTTATTTTGAATTTTATTTATGGGCAAATTATATTTTAGTCCATGAATTTTGATCTGAACAATGAAGTGGTCCTTATATTTTGAGAAATATATGATTTAGTCCTTACATTTTTCTTCCGTAAAACTATATAGCCTTTCTGTCTAATTTTTTTACCTTTTCCGTTAAAAATAAATAAATAAAAATTTAAAATTTAAAATTTAAAATTACACCCTTAAAATACTCAACATTCCCTCATCTATCATCTTCTTTACCACACATTCGACACAAAAACCCTTTCCAACTTTCCCACCCTTTCTCTGCCACCATCACACCAAATTCACTCTCAGAGAAGACAATCGATGATTCGTGTCATCGATCGTGAGAGGCTTCCACTGTCAGCGCCGATTAGGCTTGTCCAGCTTCCACCCTTTCTCTACACCATCGTATTTGAAGATAGACGATCCATATGATTTTGGATGGTTCTGCACCACCGTTGTCATTCAAATCACAGACGAATTTTAGGTAAATGAAGAAGTAGCAGACAAATTGAATATATGATTTTGAATGAATAGAGAATTTTGTGTATGTAATTTTGAAAAAAAGAATGGATAATGATGAATTTTGGGTGAATGGAGATTTTAGGTATATGATTTTGAAAAGAAGAAGGCAATGCCTTCTAGAAGACATATAGAGGCGAGAAGTTGATCAAATAGATCGGTTTGGTGCTTGGCTTGTTCGATTATCCTCTTGAAGGTCTGTAGGAAATACTTCTTTGTTGTCGACATTTTGTCATTTGTTTGATTTTAGAGAATTGCTGCCATAAATCGATCGAGTATTTGAATTTTTAAACAAAAGAGAATGGAGAGAGATGGAGATGAGGAGTGGTGAGAGAAACAGTGGTAATGCTAGTTGCGTTTGGTTGGAACAATGATGGAGCTAAGTAGCGAAAGACCAAATCATTTGATGGCAAAAGAGATAATGGTTTGAAGCTAAGAGAGAATGACTAGATTTTGGAAAATTTAAATTTAATGATTTTAGATGGAACGGTGATTAATCTTGATTATTGTTAGTTGGCCTTGATTTTAGACAAATTATTGTTAGATTGTTAACAGGGTTCTGGGGTCTTCCTATTCCATCTTGGAATCATGTTTCAATTTGCAAAAAATTATTATATATTGTTTAAGTTTGTTTGAATTTAGGTAATTTTAAGTAAAGATTTTTATAGTTGAAGCACCATTAATCCTAATTCGTCTGTAATCTATAAAGTTTCAATACAATTTTTATTATGTTCTTTTATGAGAATAAGCAAAGTAGAGCATAATTTCAAGTTTTTACAATGGATAGGTATGAAAAATTTAAGAGTGAAAGAAGGATATTTTAGTCTTTTTATATGCATTTAACGGTAAAAATGACGGAATGATTATATAGTTTTACGGACGAAAAATATAAGGACTAAATCATGTATTTCTCAAAATACAGAGACCAATTTGTTGTTCAGGTTAAAACCCAGAGACTAAATTGTAATTTGCCCTTTATTTATTTTTGGTTTGAGTATTATGGTTTTGTTAGCTTGATTGTGATAATGAGATGGTTTTTGATGGTTTTATTTCCTATACACGAATGAAAATGATAATTTGTTCTTTGTCTAGTATATGTAAAAAATTATGCGTTAAAAAAGGCATTTTTGAAGGATAAAAGCTTGTTTGCTTGGTTTGACAATCTACTTCTGGAATCTTTTTTTTTTTTCAATTTTTAGTGTTATAAAGAAATGTTAAGGCAAACTTGAATAAATGAAGCAATAAACAGATGAAAAATGTAGTTTTCCTTGATAATTCTTGTAACAATTATTTTAAGAGAAAACATTTATTGATCTTGATTTTGTGTAAGGATCTTTGTCAATTGATATTTTGTTTTATTTGCTTCTTATTAATGTGATGGAATGATGAAAGTAGCCCATTTATTTGATTTTTTATTGAATTGATGAAAATATTTGTCACTAAATTGATAGATATAGTTTGTTTTATTTGATTTTTTTTGTTAGATTAATGAATATGAATGATAATATATAATGTATATATTAAAAATATTATTTAATATTCAAATACATATTAACGTGTTGAAATCTAAATTTTTTTAGAATTAACATGTCGGAGTATCGTATTGTGTCGTGTTGCATGTCGATGCTTCAGCCACCACTAAAGGCCACCACCAACAGACTTGAGACTCGCCAATCTACCAAAATCCGGTGCCCACGCAACAGAAAGTCACTGGAAAATTAATTTCTGTTGCTGGAAAGTATCCGGAACACCACCGTTGGGATTGCCAGCCACCGATGCTTCTATATCCATTACCCACCACAAATCCCCCTGCACTCTTGTTCTGGGTTCTCAGCTCTATCATCTTTCTCCTTTGGGTTTTGTTTTCTTCCCTTTTGTTTCTAGGTACCTAGCTACTATTGTTTCTGGGTACTGCTTACCTCTGTTTCTTTTTTTTTTCCTTTTTTTTTTTTAATTTTCTTACAACAACTCCGAAAACATTTGTCTATGAATCTGTTAGCATCATTTATTAAACTAAAAGAACTTCAATATGTAGGAGGTTAATTTTTTTTTATTGATGTTTTGAAAATTGTTAATTTTAGTCAATTTGATCAAATAGGGTTAATATCTTGATTTTGATATAAATTTTGAACCATAATTTTTAATTTTTTGGGCCTGACCTCTCTTAGGTGTGCACCAGCACCAGCACCAGCACCCTGCACCTAGGCTTTAGGACCCCTTAGCACCTTAATGCGCCTTGTGCCTTTAATAAATGTACGAGGAATTGAGGGCCAGGATCATATTTAAGATCATATCCACTAGCTATTTTCCTAACAGCAAGGATGTTCCAACACCAATATGGATTTTCTTCTGTGTTTATTTTATACCAGCCCAGTAATAATGAGTTCAGTAGTAAAATTATTTTTGTAAAACTTAACCATTTATTGGACTATTATGTTAAATTCCTAAACAGGGAAATCACTATCAAATATCAGTCTGTCACTTAAAACATGAGCAGATAGAAGTATAGCTTAAAATGGTTTCAGAAAATTATACAGATACTTGTGAGAAAAATGTTAAAATTGCAAATGTGATTTTAACATGTTAACTTATATATATAAAGTGGAAGTTTTCCCTGCTTAAGATGGTTAAAATTGTGACAAAAATTTCCTGTTGTGATATAATTTTGTAGACAAACCCAATAAAATCAAGAAGTTGTTAGCATGCTAACAATTAAATCTCATCAAATTAAAAATGACCTGAAACACACTGACAAAGACATCCTAGAAAAGAAAAAAAGGGTTGAAAATTGAATTGCTTACCTGTTGCAGTTCATTAGCAATAAAAGATAAGATAGAAAGAAGCAACCCAATCACTAGTAAAGAGCCAAGTAACTTGAATTGCTTTCTGAAATCTTTCTCAAAGTTCCAGTCATCATCTGTGTTTGCATCCTCTGAAATAGGAAAAGAATAATTAAGATGGTGAAAAAATTTACATGCTATCCCATATTGGAATCAACCAAAAGCAAATGCTGTGAAATGCCCTTTAACTCATATAGATAAAGAAAAGGAGGGAGAGAGAGGTAGAAAAAGAGAAAGGGGAAATGATAGTTTCAAACACATCTTAGCAAATTTTGTACAACCAGGCAGAGTGAAGACATGCATTTTTAACAAATTTTTTCCCATAAATACTATTTGCCCCAAGACCAAAGTACATATTTTATGCACCAAACCATTCCTTTATTCTGCATTGATGATGATAGCACTGCACTTTTTAAGTTTACTAAGTTCACCAGGAACCAGATTTTTCCTATAGTTAGTTCTTATTGGAGTACCATTTTCAAATTTAGAACCTGTAAAAAAATGAATGACAAACGCCAAAAATTACCCTTTTCCAAGTTTCAAAACCAGAACACATACCCACCAAAAGATGATGCTGGCACTTGCAAGCTAAGCAGGTTGTATTTCTTACTATCACATTCTTATCCCTCACAAGATGAACATTGTAATAATACTCAAAAACAAAAAGGAATGGAACTACAGGTACAATTAGCGATCGTGTTTTGAAGTGAAACTTTTGCCTACCCAAAAATAAGAATAACACAGCAATCATTCCCCATTTCCAATATCCCTTCTTTAAAATTAAAAAGTAAAGTCACCTTTGGACTCAGATATCTGCTCATTCCCTTTCGGAAGTTCCTTCTTTTCCTTTGGATGGAAGTTCTCATTATCTGCAAAATAAAAAATACCATAACCATAAAAATAAATAAACGCCTACACGCTAAAACCAATCTGAAAATGGTAACCCATGAATTTTTTTTAAAAAGAGGATAAAACTTTGCTTGCTTTTCTTCTTAGTAGTTCCGCTGGAGAAAAATCTTCGAATTCTAGGGTTAGCAAGAAGGTAATTTAAATTGGATAAATAATATTTATTTTAACAATCTTACTATGAGCTCCAATTGAAACTAAATATCCTCTCACAGACCCTAACCCTCCATAGATTCTCTCTACTTTCCCACCACCACTTCCTCCTCCTCAGGCCAACCTCGAAATCGCCGATCTTCCACCATTACCACGCAATACATTCTATCATTTTTCACAAAATAATTAAAAAAAAAATCAGAAATTAGAAATCAAATTCAGAAATTAAAAAATTTACAATTGAAGAAGAAGAAGAGGATCGGGAAAATTGACGAGTGATTTTAGAAAATATCATAATAATTATTAAATTAATTAATATAATATGAAATTGAGAAGTTTGTTAGGCTTTTCTATTGTTAATTTTATGGAGGGAAATTCGAGGTCAGTAAAAGTATTGAGTAGGTGTCCCACATGCATCATGCTTGCCCTTCCTTCCGTACACAGTTAAAATTAGATTTAGGATTAATTCTTTTCAATCATTTTTATTGGATTCTAAATCTTACTCTATTTTAAAAAATATAATATTAAGAAATTTTTATAAAAATATTGAAAAAATTACTTTTACTGCTATAAAAATATTTTTTTAAAAATATAATATATATCAAATATATAACCAACATATATTAAAAAATAATAAAAAAAAATAAAAAATCATATATATATAATTTTCTCTAATATTAATCCGTTTAGGATGTTCTGTACATAATACAGGAGTGGACTTTTGTTTTACGGCCCAAACAGTTCTTTTATTGATAATATTTTATTAATCGGACGAAATCGAAAGTTTTATTTAGAAAATTAAAATTTATGAAAGGTAAAAAATAAAATTATTTTTCAAATGATTTTATTTCAGAAAATATATTTCAAGTTACATAAATCATCTTTTATATTTATAGGATAAAAATTAATTAAATAATTTTAATATTTGAATTATTTATAAAAATATAATTTTGATGAAAATAATTAAAAATTTAAATGGAGTAACTAAAATTAAACTAATTATATTGAAATATAATATATATTTTTAAATAGATTAATCAATTAAAACTCTCACTTATTTTCTGATTACGAGTTACGCAATGTCACTAACATTATTTTAGATGAAAGTCAATAAAAATAAATAAATATGAATATAAAAGAGAAACGAGAAAAAGAAAAATTATATAGTGAAATAGTGATTTTAATTAAAATTACGAATCAATTGAATGAAGTAGAAAAATAAGTATATAATCTTCTGAGGCAAAAAGGTTTCAAGTTAGAAAGCTAAATTAAAATAATAATATCATAATGATATGATGTTATAAGTTTAAGAATAAATTTGATTTTTTGACATTTAAGTAAATTTTCTTTTATAATTATAATTTAAGATAGAATTGCAATTACATTTTAAAATTAGGGTATAATTTACACAAAATAATAATTATAAAAATATATAAAATTTAAGATAAATTTATTTATTATGCCATAAAAATTCATATT
>CANXYC012619098.1:0-12642 GCA_948193065.1 Aleurites moluccanus
AAAAACCCTAAAGTGGCCGAAATTTCCACCTCTTTGTTCTTCAATTTTTCTCCAATTTTTATGGTTGATTTTGGTTGTTTAGTGTTTGTATGGATTTAGTTTTAGGTTTAGAACAATTTCCCTTCATAAATTAATGGTAGAAAATCAATTGGAAGAGAGGAAATGGCTCACAGGTGAAGAGAGGAAGAAATTAGAAAATTTGTGTCAAAAATTGTCTAAGTCACTCTTATATAGTGGGACAAAATAGGCAATTTACACTTTGGTCCTCTAATTTTTCAAAATTTGCTTTTGGTCCTTTTTCGCTTGGTAAATTATTCCGCTAATTTCGTCTGGAATTAGAATTCAAAGTGAATGTTTAAACGTCATATTTTTATTAATATTAATTAATAAAAGTAGTTTCAGAGTCATTCTGAAAGTCGGACTGTCGAATTTTTATTATTCACCGAAAGTACCTTTTTTCTCGTTTTAGCAGTGTTCTTTAATATTTTCTCATATTTCTTTTTACTGTATTCATACATGAATATACCTTATCATTAACCCTCAATCCAAATTCAAAAATTCATCCGTTGACCGTTCTGCTATTTTTACAGCAGCGATATCGGTATCGACGATTTCCGAAAATTTTTCTCATTTTCGCTAACTGAGTTTCTAAAATTATTATTGGTCATTTCAATGATTTTAATCTATATACTGAGAACTTTAGTCACTAAAACCTATTATGCATTTATATAGGGTATTACATTTTATAGGATATTACATAAATGTATAATGTTTGTTAGTACTCTTTCACGAGTGGTTACTCATATTTTACTATCTTTATGCTTGAAACTCAAATTTGAAAAATTTTGGACATAAAGAAATGTAATGCTCGTAACTCAAAGTTTACACTTATTACATATAAGATTCAATTTAAGAAAATTAGACATAAAGGAAATTCACAAGTATTACTGAAGGTTCATACCCATTATGTAATACCTGTTAATTTTTTTTTATGACATGTTTATTGAGATGATTATGAATAGATTAATGTTTTGAGAATTTCATAATATGTATTCAGTAAGGATCTTGTGAGTCAGTTTTCATGATCTTAAAGGAATAATTTGAAAAAGTATAAAACATAAAAATTGTAGATTTATATCTTATCTTTAAGTCCGTGATCTGCTTTGTAAAATTTTGTGTGTGTGAGGAAATATGCTTCCTCGACCAGAATTTATCTTGTTCACTATTTTGCGTAGAAAGTATGAGATTATTTATTTATTTTGAGAATATTAGAGGTTGAGTGAGTCAAAAGTGTAAGCATAAAAATGTTCCTTTATGTGTTATTTAGATGGTTGTAAAATTTCAAAGAGATTGGAGAATTATAGCTCAAGAGAGATATAATTTAATCAGACCTGCTCGAATAGTACTTAGAGAGTAAAGTCAGGGTGAAATTTAGAAATTCACCATTAATTGTGTAGACCTCCATTTGATCTGAATTTTTGGATATATTATACCTTAAGTGTCTATTTTAAGTGCCAAAAATAATCGAGGAGTTTGGATGTCTGTAGCTCATTTACGAGATGGTTTAGTACGAGTTGACGAGAAAGGTTTTCCAGCTCAGCAGAAATAGGTAGTGCGAGCTGGCACCTCGATTTTGAGGTGGAAAGAGGCTGATCAAGTTGGATAAGTAAGAATGGCGAAGTGGGACTTGCAGAAGTGGGAGTTGCCAAAGTGAAATTTGGCGAAGTGGAGATTGGCGAAGTGGAATATGCCGAAGTGGAATTTGGCGAAGTAAGATTGGCGAAGTGGGATTTGCCGAAATGGGAGTTGCAGAAGTGGAATTTGCCAAAGTGGAGATTGGTGAAGTGGAATATGCCAAAGTGGAATTTGATGAAGTAAGATTGGCGAAGTTGGATTTGCCGAAGTTGGATTTGCCGTAGTGGAATTTGGCGAAGTGGAGATTGGCGAAGTGGAATATGTTGAAGTGGAATTCGGCGAAGTAAGATTGGCGAAGTAGGATTTGCGAAGTGGAATATGCCGAAGTGGAATTCGGCGAAGTAAGATTGCCAAAGTGGGATTGGCGAAGTGGAATTTTAAGTGAGGAAGTAGCTTATTTAAAAGAGAAGCAGTAACCATTTTTTTTACTATAACTTCATTTCTTTTCTTTTCTTTCTTTCTTCTTCATTTCTTCTCCGATCTCTCTCCAATTTGTTCCATTTATTTTCTATTTCATTAATACTCAGAATTAATGTATTAAATCACTAAATTAACTCATTCAAGATTCTTCAAGAACTCATTTTTGGAAAAATAAGGTGATTTTCTCCAAACTTTCTTTTCTTTTTAGATTAAGATTTTTGGTGGTTAGAATAGTTATTTATGAATTATATAGAACCTATTATAAGCATTTAAGGCTATTAATTATGGTTAATATGGAAGGTATCAGAATTTATGAATTTTGATGAATGGTGATGTGAATAGTAATTATGTTCTTATTCTTCAGATTTTCTTTAAGAGATGAATTAAATTGATGTTAGCAAATAATAATAGAGACTATAAGATTGTTAAAATTTTAAGAAACTATATTATGTAATATTAATTTAGGAAACCCTAATTTGTAGAATTTGGGGATTTTGATTAGGCTTGGACAATTCAAGGATTTGATGAGTATTTTCATCTAATCAAGTGTTGAGCTTAATTGTGGAAAGTTTTGCTGAGAGGTAAGTTATGAATTACATAAATGTATATTTCTCCTTATGAGATGAATTGATAAATATTCATATATGTTCTTTATGATATGAAATCTTTATTGGACAACCTCCTTAATGTAATAACTTAATACATAAGAATGACTTGGTTATTTTTCTTGGACCAAGATCATGAACAAGCCTTTGATATGCATGATAAATGTTCTCTTGACCAATTTGAATCCTTTGAGAATACTTTATTATAATGACCCTTTGATATATATAAGTATAGAATGCTTTTCTCAATGAGAGAAAATTTATTGGTCCATGTACACAATAGGAGCCTAGCTTATAGGATTTTTATCAGTGTTTCACCTAGAGGGGGCCATGAGCTCTAGGCATATGTCCACGCAAGTATATGTGTACGTTAAAGTAGTAAGGCTACTGATACGTTATGATATGATATTAGTTCTATCTTATATATGATTTGATAATGTCATCCTTTGCAGGCATTCTTATGTTCTAAATGAGAACCATGATTTAATTTATGATATGATGTGATAGTGCTAATTGTTATAAGCACTCATATTCTTCTTCAAGTACAAGCTTAGGATTCTTTCATGCCAAGTATATGTATATGTATATGTTTATGATTTCATACTCAGATTCTTAATTAACCTAAAGCATTATGTAGTTCATATCTTATTGAGTTGAAGGCTCATCCTTCTTCTGTGGTTTCAGGTGCTAGGGTAGCTCGAGAGAGAGCTAATCCAGAGGATAGAGCTTCTTGATTTTTTGCTTCACAAGAAGCTTGGATGTAATTATTTTGGATATTATTTGTAAAGTATATGTATAATCATGTCTATTGAGAAGTATTCTCTTAAAGCTCTATAGATAGATATGAAATGGTTTTGATTTTGTTACCATGGATGGCAATTGTAGACTCTCATTTGTTCCATATTGATTTTAGAACTATCTTTTGATTGGTAAAGAACAAGTGGAGATGTCCTGATATAAAATGATGATTTCTGAAATATGATATTTTACTTTGAATAAGTGTATATTGTTATGCATGAGACATGTTTAGTTAATGGTTCTATGGGTTTATGGTGGCCTTATGCCTACCCTTGCCCTAGGACCGTCGCACTGGTGGTGTTGGGGTGTGATAAAAGGTGGTATCAGAGCTATAGGTTTATAATTATAAGATAGATAGATAGATGTGCAAGTTCCCTAGTATAAGTGCTTGATTAAGATGACTACGGAGTATAGGATTCATGTCATATCAATGTTGTGTACTCCTTTGGTATAGATCTGTATGAATCTTGTGTTTTGAGTCTAAGTTTTCTTTGTTTCTCTTATTAGTATCGAGATGCCTCTGAGGCAAGGAAAAGGATGTGGTAGAGGCCGTCCTAGAAGAGAGTTACCTTCTGAAGAAGGGTCAGTGGATAGAATGGGAGGTGATGACATTCCTCCAGAGCCACAAGTTAATGTGGTGTATATGGCCCAACAGTTGAATCAGTTACAGAGGAACTATGAGATGATAGCTGAGTTTATTACTCAGCAGAGGCAACGGTAGGCTCCCCCAGTGCATATGGTTCCTGATGTTCCAGTTCCTCCTATAGTTCCTCCACCCTTACCAGCAGTGGTACCTCAGGTTAAGGAAGTTTCATTTGAGAAATTCTTAAAGCTTAAACCTTCATAGTATGAAGGTGGGGTCGATCCTACAAATTTTCTTGAGGAGGTAAAGGAGAAAATTCAGATTTTGAGGATCCCTGATAGAAGGGCGATTGAGTTTATGGGATATTTGATGAAGGCCGAAGCTAAAGATTAGTTTAGACGGAGTATTCAAGGTATGCTTTGGGGTAATGAAAAGTTATCTTGGGAGAGGTTCAAAGAGTTAGTTCTTAATGAGTTTCTTCCAGAAAGTGTAAGGGAGGCTAAGTCCATTGAGTTTGAGAGGTTGGTTCAGACTCCTGGTATGACTATTTCTGAGTATGCAAAGAAATTCAGTTAGTTGAGTAAGTTTGCTCCAGTTTTATGCCTACAGAAGCAACACGGATTCAGAGGTTTTGTAGAGGACTTATAGCTCCATTGTTTAATTTCTTGGCTACTCTTGAGTTTGACTCTTACTTTAAGTTTGTGGATAAGGCTAGACTAATAAAGAATAGAGAGATGGAGATTAGATCAGAAATGGAAAAGAAGATGAAGGCAAAGATTGGAAGTTCCTCTAGGCAGTATAACGGGGTAAATAGCATGAATATCTCTCACCAATTGCCTTCCCAGAGTGGATATAGGGGACCTTTAGGGAGATCACAGCCGAGACCAAATCCCTCTAGATTCGCTTCTCAGATGAGTTATGGTAGAACTAGTTATGCACCACCTAGGACTTTTAATCCTCCTTGTCCTACATGTGGTAAGCTTCATAGAGGACCTTGTTTCTTTGGGTCAGGTGTATGTTATGGATGTGGACAGCATAGTCATTTACTTAAGAATTGTCCACAACCTTCTTTTGGAGCTAGACCCCAGTCTTCTCAAACTACGGTTCAAATGGTTAGATAGAGGAGTGTTAGTCAGCAGACCGGCGTAGGCCGTGGTATTTTGGATAGGACTCCAGAGGAAGGTAGAGGTTCAGGTCAGACTTTTGGTCAAGTTACTGGTCAGACACTTATGGGAAGAGGAAGAGGAAGAGTATTTGCTCTTACGCAGCAAGAGGCCCAAACTTCTAACACTATGGTCACAGGTATTCTTCCTATTAAGGCTTTGAATGCTAGAGTGCTATTTGATTTAGAAGCTACGCATTCATTTGTTTCTTCATGTTTTGCTAAGAAATTGAATGTGCCATGTGAATTACTTAAGAATGCATTGGTAGTATCGACTCCTTTAAAGGAAGAGATTGAAGTTCATGATTTTTATCCATCTTGTGTGGTTAGCATAAGTGGTAAGAGTTTAGAAGTAGATTTGATTGTGTTGCCCGTGTTAGAATTTGATGTGATTTTGGAAATGGATTGGTTGTCCAAGTATTATGTAACCATAGATTGCAATGGGAAGAAGTTGGTCTTCAAGCCACCTTCGAGTGAGGATTTTGAGTTCTAAGGGGAACGAAGTGAAGCACCATATAATATGATATCAATCTTAAGGGCGAAGAGATTGATGAAGAAAGGATGCTAAGAATATTTGGCTTATGTTGGAGATACTCAAAAGTAAGTAAAAGATTTGGATCAGATTCCTGTTGTTAGAGAGTTTTCAGATGTATTTCCTGAAGAGTAACCTGGTTTGCAACCAGATAAAGAGATAGAATTTGGTATTGAGTTGCTATCTGGCACAAATCCAATTTTTATTCCTCCATATCATATGGCACCAGTAGAATTGAGAGAGTTAAAGACTCAATTACAAGATTTGCTTGACAAAGGATTCATCAGACCTAGCAGTTCACCATGGGGTGCACCTGTACTCTTTGTGAAGAAGAAGGATGGTTCTATAAGATTATGCATAGATTATAGATAGCTCAACAAGGCAACCATTAGGAATAAGTATCCTTGCCAAGGATAGATGATTTATTTGATCAGTTGTAGGGTGCAAGTCATTTCTCCAAGATAGACTTGAGATCAGATTACCATCAATTGAGGATTCAGAATGAGGATGTGTTAAAGACAACTTTCCGAACAAGATATGGTCACTACAAGTTTCTAGTATTACCATTTGAATTGACTAATACACCAACTGCATTTATGGACTTGATGAATCGCGTCTTTAAGCCATTTTTAGACAAGTTTGTCATTATGTATATTGATGACATTCTTGTGTAACTGAGAGTGAAGAAGAGCATGGGGAACATCTTAGGATTGTGTAGCAGGCTTTGAGAGAGCATCAACTGTTTGCTAAACTTTCAAAGTGTGAATTTTGGCTTGAGAGTGTGGATTTTTTAGAGCACATAGTGTGCAAGAATGGATTTGAAGTTGATATTAGAAAGGTGGTTGCAATTCTTAGTTGGCCTAGACCCACAAATGTTTCAAAAGTTAGAAGTTTCTTGGGTTTGGCAGGCTACTACAGAAGGTTTGTTCAAGACTTCTCCAAGATTGCAGCTCCTTTGAGTAAGCTTACCCAGAAGCAAGTGAAATTCCTATGGACAGATGCATGTGATAAGAGTTTCCAAAAGTTAAAGACTTGTCTCACCACGGCACCTATCTTAGCTTTGTCATCGGGTGAAGGAGGATATGCGGTGTATTATGATACATCGAGTGTAGGGCTTGGTTATGTGCTTATGCAGCATGGTAAGGTGATAGCCTATACTTCTAGATAGTTGAGGAAGCATGAGGTGAATTATCCAACACATGATCTTGAGATGGCTACAGTTGTGTTTGTCTTAAAGATATGGAGACATTATATGTATGGAGAGAAGTGTGAGATTTTCACAGATCATAAGAGTTTGAAATATATATTTCAGCAGAAAGATCTTAACCTTAGGCAAAGAAGATGGGTTGAATTGCTTAAGGATTATGACTGTGAAATATTGTACCATATAGGAAAAGCTAATATAGTGGCTTATGCATTGAGCAAGAAGTCTTTATGAAGTTTAGCAGATATCCAAGTAAGTAGAAGATCCTTAGTGAGAGAAATGCAGAGATTGCATGATATGGGAATCAGTTTGGATTTGTCATATTCATGTTAACATATTTCCAAGTCAAGACAGTTCTCATTGATCAAATTAGAGAAGCTCAAGACAAAGATCCTCAATTGGTGAAGCTAAAGAACAATATCGGATCAGAAAAAGCTCCAGGATTTGTTATGATTGATGGCATGTTGAGACATGGTAGTAGGTTATGTGTTCCAATAGTTGATGGTTTGAGGGATATGATTCTTAAGGAAGCACATCATGCCAAGTATCATGTGCATCCAGGTGCAACGAAGATGTACCATGACATTAAGAATTCCTATTGGTGGAGTGAAATGAAAAAGGATGTAGCCGAGTTTGTGGAAAGATGTTTGACTTACCAATAAGTGAAATTTGAGCACCAGAAACCTTCGCACTACTACAACAGTTGCCTTTGCCATAATGGAAATGGGAGAGAATAACCATGGACTTTGTTGTAGGGTTGCTAAGGACTGTAAGTGGGCATGACTCAATATGGATAATTGTTGATAGATTGACAAAGTCAGCTCACTTTTTGCCAGTCAAGACAACCTACATAGCTTCTCAGTATGCACAGATATATGTTGATGAGGTAGTGAGACTCCATGGAATACCGATTTCCATAATATCCGATAGAGGTACCCAGTTTACTTCAAGGTTTTGGCAGAAATTTCATGAGTCTTTGGGTACTCGACTTGATTTCAGCACAACTTTTCATCCGCAAACAGATGGGCAGTCAGAGAGAACTATCCAAACTCTAGAAGATATGTTAAAGATGTGTATTCTAGATTTTGGAGGAAATTGGGATAAGCATTTGCCATTGACAGAGTTTGCCTACAACAATCGCTATCACTCAATGATTCAGATGTCTCCCTATAAAGCTTTATATAGTAGAAGGTGTAGATCTCCTTTGTGTTGGGATGAAATGGGAGAGAAACATATCGAAGGGCCTGAATTGATTCATTATACAGCAGAGAAGGTTCCACTCATACGGGAAAGATTGAAGACAACCTTCAGTCGACAGAAGAGTCATACAGACCCAAGGAGGAGAGACCTTCAGTTTGTATTTGAAGACTTAGTATTCTTAAAGGTTTCACCTATGAAAGGAGTCTTAAGGTTTGGCAAGAAAGGCAAGTTATCTCCAAGGTACATCGGACCATTTAAGATTTTAGATAAGGTTGGAAAGGTTTCATATAGGTTAGCCTTGCCACCAAATTTGGACAGTGTGCATCCAGTATTCCATATGTCAATACTTCGAAAGTATATGGTAGATTCTTCTCATGTGTTGCAAATTCAAGCAGTAGATCTTCAACAAGACTTGACTTATGAAGAGATTTTTGTGGCAATTGTTGATAAAATGATCAAAAAGTTAAGGAATAAAGAGATAGAAATGGTTAAGGTCTTATGGAAGAATCAAGTAATGGAAGAGTGCACTTGGAAAAGTGAGCAAGTTATACGAGCTAAGTATCCCCACTTATTTTAAGTTTAAGGTAATTTTTTTAAAATTTGAGGACGAATTTATTTAAAGGGGGAAGAATGTAATACCTGTTATTTTTTTTTTATGCATGTTTGTTGAGATGATTGTGAATAGATTAATGTTTTGTGAATTTCAGAATCTGTATTCAGGAAGGATCTTGCGAGTAAGTTTTCATGATATTAAAGGAATAATTTGGAAAAGTATAAAACAAAAAAGTTGTAGATTTATATCTTATCTTTAAGTTTGTAGATCTGTTTTGTAAAACTTTATGTGTGAGGAAATATGCTTCCTCGACCAGAACTTATCTAGTTCGCTATTTCTTGCAGAAAGTCTGAGATTTTTTGTTTATTTTGAGAATGTTAGAGGCTGAGTGAGTCAAAAGTGTAAACATGAAAATGTTTCTTTATGTGTTATTTAGATGATTGTAAAGTTTTAAGGAGATTGGAGAATTATAGCTCAAGAGAGATCTAATTTAATCAAACCTGCTTGAATAGTACTTGGAGAGTAAAGTCAAGGTGAAATTTAGAAATTCACCTTAAATTGTGTAGATCTCCTTTTGATCTAAATTTTTGGATATGTTGGACCCCTAAGTGTCTATTTCAAGTGACAAAAAGAATCGAGAAGTTTGGATGTTTGTAGCTCATTTGCGAGCTGGTTTAGTGCGAGTTGACGAGGAAGGTTTTCCAGCTCAACAGAAATAGGTAGTGCGAGCTAGCTCTTCAATTTCGAGGTGGAAAGAGGTTGATTGAGATGGATAAGTAAGAATGGCGAAGTGGGATTTGCCGAAGTAGAATTTGACGAAGTCGAGATTGGCGAAGAGGAATATGCCGAAGTGGAATTTGGCGAACTAAAATTGGCGAAGTGGGAGTTGCCGAAGTGGAATTTGGCAAAGTGGAGATTGGTGAAGTGGAATATGCCAAAGTGGAATTTGGCGAAGTAAGATTGGTGAAGTGAGATTTGGCGAAGTGGAATTTGGCGAAGTGGAGATTGGCGAAGTGGAGATTGGCGATGTGGAATATGCCGAAGTGGAATTCGGCGAAGTGGAATTGGCGAAGTGGAAATTTAAGTGAGGCAGTAGCTTATTTAAAAGAGAAGCAGTCGCCATTTTTTTTTACGATAACTTCTTTTCTTTTCTTTCTTTCTTCTTCATTTCTTCTCCTACCTCTCTCCAATCTGTTTCATTTATTTTTTTAATGTATTAATACTTAGAATTAATGCATTAAATCACTAAATTAACTCATTCAAAGGCTTCAATCATCATTTTCAAGTCAAGATTCTTCAAGAACTCATTTTTGGGAAAATAAGGTGATTTTCTCCAAACTTTCTTTTCTTTTTAGATTAAGATTTTTGGTGGTTAGAATAGTTATTTATGAGTTATATAGAACCTATTATGAGCATTTAAGGCTATTAATTATGATTAATATGGAAGGTATCCTAATTTATGAATTTTGATGAATAGTGATGTGAATAGTAATTATGTTCTTAATATTCAGATTTTCTTTAAGAGATGAATTAAATTGACGTTAGGAAACAATAATAGAGACAATAAAATGGTTAAAATTTTAAGGAACCATATTATGTATTATTAATTGAGGAAACCCTAATTTGTAGCATTTGGGGATTTTGATTAGGCTTGGACAATTCAAGGATTTGATGAGGATTTTCATCTAATCAAGTGTTGAGCTTAATTGTGAAAAGTTTTGCTGAGAGGTAAGTTATGAATTACATAAATGTATATTTCTCCTTATGAGATGAATTGCTAAATATTCATATATGTTCTTTATGATATGAAATCTTTATTGGATAACCTCCTCAATGTAATCACTTAATATATAATAATGGCTTGGTTATTTTTATTGGGCCAAGATCATGAACAAGCCTTTGATATGCATGATAAATGGTCTCTTGACTAATTTGAATTTTTTGAGAATACCTTATTATAATGACCATTTGATATACATAAGTATAGAACGCTTTTCCCAATGAGAGTAAATTCATTGGTCCATGTGCACAATGGGAGCCCAGCTGATAGGGTTTTTATTAGTGTTCCACCTAGAGGGAGACATGAGCTTTAGGCTTATGCCCGTGTAAGCATATATGTACGTTAAGGTAGTAAGGCTACTGATACATTATGATATGATATTAGTTCTATCTTATATGTGATTTGATAATGTCATCCTTTGCCGGCATTCTTATGTTCTAAATGAGAACCATGATTTAATTTATGATATGATTTGATAGTATTAATTATTGTAAGCACTCATATTCTTCTTCAAGTACAAGCTTAAGATTCTTTCATGCCAAGTATATGTATATGTATATGTTCATGATTTGATACTCAGATTCTTGATTAACCTGAAGCATTATGTAGTTCATATCTTATTGAGTTGAAGGCTCATCCTTTTTCTGTGGTTTCAGGTGCTAGGGTAGCTCGAGAGAGAGCTAATCCAGAGGATAGAGCTTCTTGATTTTTTCTTCACAAGAAGCTTGGAAGTAATTATTTTGGATATTATTTGTAATGTATATGTATAATCATGTCTATTGAGAAGTATTCTCTTAGAGCTCCATAGATAGATATGAAATGGTTTTGATTTTGTTCCCATGGATGGCAATTATAGACTCTCATTTGTTCCATATTGATGTTAGAACTATCTTTTGATCTGTAGGGAACAAGTGGAGATGTCCTGATATAAAATGATGATTTTTGAAATATGATGTTTTACTTTGAATAAGTATATGTTGTTATGTATGAGACAAGTTTAGTTAAGGGTTCTACAGATTTATGGTGGCCTTATGCCTACTCTTGCCCTAGGACCTTCGCACCGGTGGTGTTGGGGTGTGACACGTTACCACCACTAAGTTTTCCTCCTAAAAACCTTAACCGCTTAAACTAATTTCTATATTCTCAAATACTATACAAACACTCTAACCAATCAATTATATGGATCTATAAGACTTAAACACTATATAAACTTAGCAAACATCAATCCATAACTCATAATCCATCAATCAAACAATATTATACATCTAGAAACATAATAGAAACACCATGAACAAGTTTAGGGCATTACACAAAGTCAATACGCCCAAGTCTAACTTAAAAGTGCACATGCACCTCACAAGTCCATGATCACCTCAGCAATAGACAGTTGGCTAGAGTTTGTATCCTCAAAGTGTCACGACCCATTTCTAGATCGCAATGGTCCTAGGGTACGGGAGATGCCAATGGTGACCGGCACCCATAGAACCCAGTATCATATGCACAATCTATAAACCATAATATATCATCCATTTTAGTTAGTTACCATTCATTTTGTTATTCTGTCAATCATTCTGTAATTTACTGTAATTGGCTGTAACAGTCATATATCATATCACATAATCATCATATAACTCATATATACCATCAAGTACCATATACACATGTTCATCTCCTAGTTAACCCATACATACCCCATGGAGCAGCTAGCTAATGAACACCAAAAATAATAATACAAAAATATCAGAAAACATATGTCTGATGTGTTGGGTTTGTGCCCTAAAAACCAATCATCAGATGATTGTTTTTGGTACATTTTATATCATGATTTATATATATGGTTTTCATTATTATGATTATTTGAATAACTGCATAATATAAATTATTATAATAATGTCCCTAGAATAAGATATTCTAAAATTATCTCTAGTCAAGTATTACTGTGAAATGGGATATCAATAATACGTCGAGTCTAGTATGTGTAGTGACTGATGACAACAGTCATGGATATGAGATATCAAGTCAACACATAAGTACATGTTGGAGAACTATGTACTAGATTGACCCATCATGAGAATACTACATGGATTGTTGTATGAGTGTCATAAGTATT
>CANXYC012619206.1:0-87169 GCA_948193065.1 Aleurites moluccanus
TTTTTAAATAAAACGTTTATTTTTTAAAATACATAAAACCCCAAAATTTTTTTTTTTTTAAAACCACAAAATTTTTTTTTTTTTTTTTTTTTTTTTTTTTTTTTTTTTTGAGAAAAGCAAAAAAAAAAAAAATGTTTTGTAATTTGAGCGTTATATTATTTGAGGCTTGTTAATTTTTTTTTTAAACAAAATGAGTCATGTGGTATCCTCCTATTAGTTTAAGGGGAAGAAAAATCATAATATTATTAAATTTTATTTTTATTTTTTTAATTTTAAGTATAGTGGGCTAAAAATAAAAATTTTTAATATTAATAATATTATAGGACAGCTATGTCAGCACTCATTAATATTATTATGATTTTTGTCCCTTCTAAAATAATGAAGGATACCACAAGATACTTAAACCGCATTATACTTTTATATATATTTTTCATATTTTTTATTATAAAATAAAATAATAAAAAAACAAAGAAAGAAATCTAAACAAAATCAATAATTCTTAAGACATTTTCTCACAATAATATATATAGATGGATCTATCCTATACGTGAAATTTACATATGAAACTCACATTTTATTTTTGGCATGGTAATCATAAAAATTATCCACATTCATTAGTTAATTAATTCTTTTAATTACCTAAACCATAAACTTAATTTTAGCTATAATTAAGAAAAAGATCACCATGGTGATTAGTGTAAAAAAATTGATTAAAAGAGGATAAAATGCAAAAGAGAGCTACGTAGATTCTTTGTCAAATTCAGTGCGCCAAGAAAGTCATATACTATAAACTAATTAAGCATTAATTAGTGAAGCTTAATCAATACTGTTTTTTAATTCCTTTTTTTATGTAATCTTGACTTTATAACTTTTGACAAGCATTGTCATGCCAACATCCAAATGTATGAACCAAAAAATAACCAAATATCTATCAAAGATTCTAGTTGCCCCTTTTGAATTGCTAAATGGCCTTACCTTCCTAGACATTGCCAATGCCATGCATTCAATTAATTAATTACTGCCTGCTTCTTTGTTTTAAATTTATTAGATTTTTTTTTTTAACTTTCTAATTATTTTAGATAACCATATATATATTCAATGATTTATAAATTAATATAAATTTTTTAATATTTTTAAGCCGGTATTATCAAATTTCTCATTAATTGTACTTTTACCATTAAAAAACTTCAATATAAAAAATAAAAATTTAAGTATTTAATATAAATTATTAAAAATGAATTATATATCCTTTATTACTTACACTGTCATAAGTTATTTTTGGTATGTAGATCGTACTCCTACCTTCTAAGAGTTTCCAAAATATCAAATAGATGAAAATAAAAAAAAAACTTAAGTTAATAATAAAATATTATAAACTTAAACTGGATATAAGGATTTATCTTATATCATATTGAAAAATATTTTTTATATTATATTTTAATTAATTATTTTTCTTAATAGTGTGTTAAATAATAATAATAGAAAAAAAAGAATGATTTTCAGTTCATAATTTCCATAAATCTCCAATCTCATTACATATAAATCCTCTCCATTATCTCAAAAATTCAAATATATGCAAAAAAAAAATACAATTAATTAGAAATCATCAATGTTATTAACTCCTGAAATGGTGTTAATTAGTCAATAATTCTATTTGATACGATAGAAATTTATTAATTGAAATCCATTCAAATGCACCATAATATTTATACACTTGCATGACAAAAAAATTAATGTGAATTCATGAAAAACATTATAATGTAGTAAACTTATAAGAACGTAATTCCTTCGTCTTAATTGTTTAAAAAAAAAAAAAAGTTCTTTACACAAAATATAGAAATAGAAAAAAAAAAAAATGAAGTCATGCATGGTTTGGGTCCATAAAATTTGTTGGGGTGCATGTGCATCAGGGTGGCTGATGTGAAACAGTGAGACCATCCTCATCAGGTTTAACTAAGGCTGAGCATACATTGTCTCGCTCTGTAATCTCTCTCTTTCTATCTATATACACACACACACACACACACACACACACACACACAGAGAAAGTGAAAGAGAAAACAACCCAAAAGCTTCTTTGCAAAAAGGATCCCAAAATGACCCATTGCTGACTCTATTTCTCCAAAAGGAATAAGTCTGAGCCGCCCAATTTTTGGTTTAGGATAAAAAAGAAAAATAAATAAAAACCAAACAAAGCTTAATAACCTTTTCTACTTTTCTCTATAAATATTATCTTATACACATGTATTTTAAATAGACTTATTCATGAATCAGACTTAAAAAGAATAAAATTTTATACATATTAATTTATAATTCTTTCACAAATTGAGATTTGTGATCTTGTAAGCTTAAAATTTTAGTTTAAATATATTATTATTATTATTATTATTATTATTATTACATTGCTAGCTATATTAACTTTTTTTTTAACATTAAAGAGTAGAATTAACATCAGTTAAATTGAAATTAATTGTATAATAATTAAATGTCCTGGGTAATATATTGGAGCCCAAAATTTTAAACATTGATTCTCTCTTTTTTCATTTTCAGAAGTTTTTCGATATGACCAAAATAAATTATTGTTATTATTATTCTCATTATAGTATTATATATATGTTTCTTTTATCTATTTGGAGGCAGAGAAAAAAAAAACACAGAAGTTGAGAAATCTTTTGTATATATTTAACGACAGTTGTATGGATTCCACGTCCAAAAGTAGAAAGAAAGAGAAAGGTGCTTTTCTTTGCAACCAATAAGAATAGATTGACAAGGATTATTGTCACTATTCTCTATTTTGTTACTAATAATAACAACATTTATATATATATATATATACTTTTTTTTTTTTACATAAATATGTCCTTCAGGCTAATGACAATTGACAAAGTAAATTGAGAATAATCAAATTTTCTACAAGCAAAAGAAAGGAATTCATTTCCTGACTGAAACAGGGAAATTGAGAGTGATTTTTGAGACTACTGATGAAGGTACGCTACTAATTTAATGCCAGGCTAATCAGATAATTATATGAAGAAATGTCAAATTGTCAACATATAAATATAGAATTGTTAACTTGGTCATGCAAATTGCAAATTGGAGGTGTGTTTATTGTCTCTATAGTTTGCAAATACAAATTAAGAGAGGGGGAATTAAAGATCCCTATTCCCTAAATTTATATGTTTCTTATACCAAAATGCAATATATATATATATATGCACATGCATTTGGACTCCAATTGCTTAATATGTTCTTCCCATAATAACTTGGAAGGTCAGCAAATACACAAACATCCAGTACACCAAGCTTTGATATTCCTTGTTTGAAGCCTGTTCCACAATGAATTCCATTTAAGGAGAAAAGAACGGGAAAAAGAGAGAGAGAGAGAAAAGGCAATTAGACTATATTTTATGAAAGCATGACTTTTATTAGCATTGAAGGACAACATATGTACACGAAATAATTATAATAATAATATATTATATACAAATTTCTTACTTCATTATATTTTTATTAGGATATTTTTTATTGAAAAAGTGATGAAATTATAAAAAGTATATAGTTTCACTATTATCTATTTACATTTTTTTTTTGTCTATACAAATTTTATTTAACTAAAGTATTTTTTTATTAATTAGGATTTGAACTTGTTCAAGAAAAATGATTCCGGTGTTACTGTAACCTAAAATATTCCAAAGACGTTTAAGAAGAATATTTAGAAAACCTACGGGTTTACCTTAGCGGCATAGGAAGTGAGAGAAATGGAAGCTGATGAACTTGAAAGGGCAGAGAGCCCTGCATTGTAAGCCATAGTACAATCAGGTTGATAGAGACCATAATTTTTCTCCGATGTCGGTCCGGGTTTCATATCCTCATTGAATAAAGCAAACAAAGAAATTTCTAACCTCAAATTAGGTCTCAAAGGTGTTCCTTCATTTTCCAATTGTCTTCTTAAAATATTTCTATTATAAATTGCTGCATTATCAATGGTTGCCCCAATTTCAATTGGATCTCCTTTTGAAGGCCACCCTGTTTCTGAAACCCTAACATCAATTCCACTATAACCCAATCTCGCCATGGCAAAAATAATAGCATCAACTTGAGCATAGAGCATATTATCATAGTGTAATTTGGTGTAAGGGTCAATCATTCCTGAATTAGGATTAAAAAGTACATAGTCTAAAGAAACTCCATTAGGGTCATCTTTATAAGCAAAATAAGGGTATGCGTTAATCCAAAATGGTGCCTTAGTGGTGGACAAAAATTGCAAAAATCGTGACATAACTCCTGAAACTTCATTCTTAAAACTACCTGCTGAAGGAGGGAATGACTGGGCAAGAACAGCTAAAGAATTGGGTGTTGAGACTTGAATATAATTATTTAGACCTAATTGAACTAATGCCCCATGAATGCTGACTATGACTGGTACTAAATAGCCTAATAATGTTGTGTCATCATCGGTGAAGACCTCATTGCCGACCGCGATTCCGGTGATCCTTGTCGTCGGAATATATGGCTTGATTTGCGTATTAACCCATTGATGGGCTTGTTGAGGATCCACCAGAACAGGAAGCATTTGGTTTTCTACTGTTACAATAAGTTCAACGCTGGAATTAGCAAATGCTGTTAGAACTTGAGGATTGGTATCATAGATTCTTGCTTTTGTGAGCTTAAGAGAGGTTAAAAGATAAAGGACTTTCTCTGGCGGTGGCAAATTGTTACCCACCTGACCATAATTGATTCCAAGAGATGTGACTCCTTGTAGAAATCCATAATCTGTAAAAGATTAATTCAAGAAACGAAATTAGACATTATATGAAAATAAAGAAACAAGAAATGCACCAATACAAGATTTAATGGAATTGTGAGGTTACGAGTTTAAACTTCTAACAGAGCAATTAATAAAAGAAATCAAGAAATGCATTAGAAATTATAAAAGAAGATAAAGAAATTAAAGGGGGTACCTGAGAAGGTTAATAGAAGAAAAATATGGATGATGGCAATCCTGCTAAACAAAGATGCCATGAATTAAGAAACAGAGAAAGTGTTAAGAATTCCTGATTGAAAAGAGAGGGAAGATATAGAGAGAAGCGATGAGGCTAATTAACAAGGAGATTGTGAATCCCGGAAGAGATTTTTAGCTTTCTTGCTAGTTCTGCCTTTGGCCCTTTATAACGTCTAAGCTGACTTTTAAATGGACCTTTAATGTGCCTTATCGGTTGATATGGCTAAATGTTATTTCGGAATTTATGACTGTACTTATATTTTCTTATATTTTTTATGTGGATCATAAGATCTCACCATAGGATACAAGTGTATCTTATCATTTGAATTACAGTTTATTGATAATGTATTTTCTTTGATGAGTTTATATTTCTATTATTTTTCTAATCTGAATTATTTATTTCATTTGGTATTCTATTTCCTGTCTCATGTAACTTTATGTGTGCTACATCACTTTTTTTTTAAAGTATTTTGGTAGCTAACAGTTTTTTATTAATGATAAAGTGCATAAAAAGGTACATAAAAATAGAAGATGAGATATCAAATGAAACAAATAATCCGGATTGTTATTTTTCTAGCACATAATTATTTTTATTCTTAGACTGGTCTTTAATTACCAAACTACCCTATAGGACTTTCTTCAGCTAAAAGCAAAGTCCAAAGGGAAAATCCCACTACATGGTTGGATTGAATATATCATATATGTGTGGGGAGAGAGAGAGAGAGATGGAGGTGAAGCACTTGAAGGAGGAAGAGGATCCCAATATTTGGGGTGGAGAAAATTTATTAGCAATTACTACAGATTATACTTTTAATTAATTTAATTATCTCTCCGTTGATTCCTCTTAATTATACTTTTTAAGCACAAGGCCTTCAATATTGATTACCATATATATTCCCATGCTTTTTGTCAAATTAGGGACACTAAATCACTAATGATACCGACATGTATATATATATAAACTCTAGCAATTTACTTCCTGTTTCTTTCAAATTCTATTAAGCTCCCAATTGGCCTAAAATAGTTATATTTGGTCTCAATTTGGATTAGTTCTACACAAATTCTTAGACTAAAAGTGACTAGCTAATTTTGATATAAATGAAACTTCTTAAGAAAAGAATTTCATATTAAATAATAACAAAATATATAAAAGAGTGAGTGAATATTGAATTTAATATAAATTAATTGGTTTTGTTCAAGTAAGTTTACCCACTTATAAGTTCATATATATACGGTCTCATAAATTTTAATATAATATCAAAATTTCATATCCAAATAGATTAGATCAAGAGATTCATGTTCAAATTTTTGTTGTTGAATGGTTGTTGATGTCAGTCCGGAAGAAATGTCAGTAAATTTATTTATGAACAAGTGTCAAATGACTTATTAATATCAGACCATGGGCTAAATCCAATTGCACTTGAAATGGATGTGTGCATTAAAGAGGGTATGTTAAAAAACAAATATTTTATATCAAAAATTGACAAAATATATAAATAACTTATAAGTAAATGAATATTAAATTTAACAAAAGTAAATTAATTTTATATAATTGTATTCCAACATTTATACTTATTTACTTATAAGTCAATATAGATACAGGCCAATATACTTTAATAAAACTTAATGATGAAGTTTATATATATATATTTGTTATTCTTAGATATGGCCAAAAATAGTATAAAAGGAAAATGTATAACATATAAATTTGAACAACCTATATTATATCCTGATGATGTAATACAAAAATTTGAAAAAAAAAAATTTATGTGCTTAAAAAAGAGTTATATGATTTGCCATTTTTCGTCTTTCTTGATGAGCTAACAAAATATCTATAGCCTCAGAATTTTCCTATTAATTTCCCAGGTTTACTGTATCATTACAATTAGCTTCTGCGGCTGCATTGATTTGATTTGGGCCATATAATATGTAATATATGTAATTAATGTACTTGTTAAATTTAGCTTTCACTATAATTTAAATTTAAAATCTCATAATTATAAAGATAATTTCAATTTTAATTAATAAAATACTATTTAATTAATAAATTTAAGTATCACTCAATGAAAGGCTTGAATATGCCCTACTAATAATAATACAAGTAAAATAAATAATAACTCTTGACTGTTGGGTTCTGTACGAGTCCGAGCTACATAATGAAAAATAACATTAATTTTATTCATCTAATATTTTCATTTATTTTTTAATTCAAAGACTTAAAAGTTGAGAACACTAAGAATATATTGTGATAATACTAATCAGCCTATGTTTGATTAATAAATTAAAAATAAGTTTGAATTTTTAATTTCTTAATTCACTATAAAAGAAGGCAAACATAACCAACATATATATAATATGACAGTCATTTTCTTTAATATTATTCCCTTCGTTTCATTTTTACAGGCACAACTGTTTTTGCATAAGAATTAAGGAATAATTATTTTTTTAACTAATTTTTTTTTTCTTAATTTGCCCTCAACACATTAATTACTGTTACTTTTATTTTGTTATTTTGATTGTTCATGAAAATTATAAAAAAAAAATTATTTGATGATATCTAAAAATATAAAGGGATAAGTGAAAGTTAAAAAGAAATATGTTAATTCATTTTTAATAATGTAATTTAATTTAATATAGTATTAAAAATTATTTATCATTACATAGATATTGTTATATAA
Organism: Aleurites moluccanus; assembly: GCA_948193065.1. NCBI lineage: Eukaryota > Viridiplantae > Streptophyta > Magnoliopsida > Malpighiales > Euphorbiaceae > Aleurites > Aleurites moluccanus. The sequence continues at coordinate 7,681 of CANXYC012619206.1, forward strand.
TTAATACATTTTATAAATTAAAAAAAGGCAAAATAGACTTTGTACTTTAGGTTAAATCTATTTCAAATAAATTTGACTATTTAAATGAAACGTTTATAGAAATTTTATTAATTATATAAATGAAAAGGAGGGAGTAAAATTTTTTTATTTTTCAAATAATTATTTTAATAATGTTAACTGAGAGCATAAATTAATTATTATTATAGTAGTTTTTAAAAGAGAAAAATTAATTAATTATTAAGAATAAATTAGAGTGAAAGGAGTCATTTTAGGCCATGAAGTAGAATAAAGTTGCAAGAATACTTTAAGAGGAAGAGACAAATTAATTAACAACAAGGGCAATATAATGAGTACTGATGAAATGATCAACATTGAGTGGTATTTGGTGGGTGGCATTTGAGGATCGAAAACTCAATGATGATAACTTACATAGTTTGGCCAAAGAAAATACCCAAAATTGAAAAGTAATGTTTGGCAAGTGGATAAGGAATAGAATAGACTATTTTACAATTTTTTATTTTTTTAGAAAAATATAATTTGATGAAACATTCGGAAGTAAGTGTCCTCATCTGAATATATATTCTATTTTTCTTAATGGTGATGCAAGAAATCACCTTGTAAAAGTTGTTTGCCATAAAGACGAAACAGACTTTTTATATAAATAATTTATAGAGAGTTTTAGTGAATATCTAATAATTTACACGGATTCGGACCATTAAAAATGATATTAAAGCATAATTACGTTAAAAATGCGAAAGTATCACTTGATAGACTAAATTTAAATTGTATATATGAATCTAATGAAAACGTTAAAAATTTAATTTAAAAAAAATGATAATTCTTATATGTATTATTCTTTTCCGCATATACAAACTTCCCTCCAATCAAAATTGAAATTATATTACATCCATATGCATAAATTGGAACCTATAATTTTAGTAAAGAAAAGTTTACTGAGAAAGAGATGGGGTAAATGATGTTGCATTATTTTAGAAATAAATAATGATAGAACAGATGATTATGTCTTCTAATTACTGGAGTTCTTTTTTGTAATTTTTTACCTTTTAAACAGGCTCATCAAGTCACTTTTAATTTCAAGACGAGTGTTTAATTAAAAAAAGAAAAATAACAGGGTTCAATTTGTCTATACTTTGTGACAAAAAAGAATAATGAGATAAAGACAACCGCAAGGTTTATAAAAGTCTTAGACTTAAAGCCTTAATTGTGGCTGGACACTGGACATCACTACAGCCTTAAAGCATTGGAAAAACGTATATGAACTCGATGTCCTGAATATATATTTACCGAAGTATTGAAAACTTTATGTTAACTCATCTCCATTGCTATGGTCACGAGCGGATCCAAGATTTTTAGAAATGAGTGTACTCTCTCGTGTTTAAGAAATGATGCAAAAATTTTATAAAATAATATTATAAAATTAAAATTAAAAAATTAATTTTTTAAAATAAAATAATTATTTTATTAATTTTAATAAATATTAAGGATTAAATAATAATTTATTTTAAAAAATTTTAAAAATTAAATGGTCAAAAAAAAATTTAATAATATATAATTTAATAATACTTTATTAAAAATTAAAAATTTAATTTTTTAAAATAAAATAATTATTTTATTAATTTTATAAATTATAAAAACTAAATAGTAATTTAATATTAAAAAAATTTTAAAATTAAAAAGAGCACATGCCCCTTGCTTGCCGTGGATCCGCCATTACCTTTGGTTTAATTCATGTTGTTGAGTTAATTTTAGGCTTTAAATATTTTTCATTGATATTATTTCAATATGTGTTCAATTTTGATTTTACCTAATAAAGAAACGTGATAATAATTTCATTGAATTGAATTCCAAAAAGCTTAAATTTATCCAATTCAATTCCCATTGATCTTTTTGTACGTTTAGATTCTAGCTAATTTTGATAGCTGGGTAGCTCAAGATTTAAAGGTATGTCCAATCTTTTTGCCATGGTGTTGGATAATTTTACTACATGTAAATCAATGGAGATTGGAGAGGGTTATTGATGGTGTCAGAATATCTCTGTACTTCACTTAATGGGCTCCATCGATCCTTTTTTATCTGCAAGAGGGGACAACTTGCTCACCCCTAGCCAATGCATGTGCACTTCACTGCCAAAAGAGATAAAAAGAATATTAAAGAAAACCCACCTTATTAAGATCATAGTTATCAAAATGCTACGATTCGCGATTCGAATCATACGATTCAATTCGAAAGTACTCATTATTTATATGGATTTACTATATGACTTGAAAATATTAAAGAAATGCTGGAAAATTAAATAAAAATTAACGAATCAATATAAATCATGATTTTTTCTTCATAAATCATTTAGATTCAATCGAAATAAAAAATAAAATGCTTCATCAAAATAATAAAGAAAAATATTGAAGAATATCAAACGCTACTATTTATTTTTCTCTATTCATCAAAGAAAACAGCTACAGTAGCCTCCTTTCTCGTTTTTACTCTCCCAAAGCCTGCAAATTTGTGATTGTAACCAACTAAACAAAGTTTTTATTTTTGTCCAAATCTCATTTAAATTACATATTCATCAAATTATATTACATTTTAATGTTTTTATTTTATTTTATTTGAATATATATTTATTTAATTAAATTTAAGAATTCACACAAAATCTTAAGATTCAATTCGATTTTTTATTTACAAATAAAAATTTTGATTCGTGATTTGAATCTCAATTGATAATTATGTTTAAAATAATAAAATCAAAGATTTAAAAAAAAATCATAATGAGTGATGTGTAAAAACATATCTTAATTAACATAATCATTAATCTTCATGCTCTAAACTAGTTAATTATATTTAGAGAATACTTCAAATTCAAATTTTAAAAAGTTGCTAAATATTAGAAGAATAATTAAAAGAACCGTAATTACAAATTCATTAGAAATTCTAATAATTATCCTATTATGTAGTTCATACTCATTGAAATTTTCGAGAAATTAAGAAAATTTTCTAAAAATGTTAAAAGTGAAAAGAGAAAAAATGGATCTTGATTTAATTTGACAAATAAGAAGAATTGGTACGATCCATATCTTTTGTTAGTTGATTAATGTTGATACATCTTTTATTAAAAAAAAAAAAAAGAAAGAAATAAAGAAGATTTTGTAAAAGATAATACTTTTGTTAAAGACATGCATTTTATTGTTAAAGAGGAAGCATATAATACGCATAATGGAAGAAAAAAGGCCATAATGATCATAAAGGGAGAGAGAGGACCAAAGTGTTTTATTAATTATCCAATGAAATATAATTCAAGTAGTAATACACACTTATAATCCATGATGAGATTTTAGGATCGATTCGTGAAAAATACACAAGTTAAGAGAGACAGCCGCAAACCCCAAAATAGAATTTAATTATATCAACGATGAAATGGGATAAAAATACTTGTGCTTAAACATTAAAAAAAAATATTGGCACTGCCTATGTATATGTTTGCTCAAAGACATGCTTCATTCCAAGTATTGTTGGTCCTTAGGTGGGATTTAAAATGTAAATTAAATAAGAATCATTTCCCATACTTTCCAAAGGGAATTGCCCATGTTAGAAACCATTTAAAGTTTCTTCTATTTTACGAAAAAAAGGGAGCAAAGATATTGTTGCCCCAAATTTTGATTTGAAACAAAGTCTATCATGACATTGATAAGATAAGCCATTTAGGGAGAAATGAAAAGCAAGAATGGTTATTGGTTATTTTTGGTATAAAAATTCTGTGGTCTGAAAAACAGAAACACCGACCTTAAAATATTTTACCCAAATTTGTATCATCTCATTTAGTGATAGTCAAGTCACAAATGAATGTGATATGGTGATATATAAGAAAAATTGCAGGAAATTTACAGAAATGTCTAAATGATACAGTAAAATTTCTAAATCATAAATTTTTATTTTTTTTTACAATATAAACTTTATTAATAATGATAGCTTTCTTTATATGACCATTTTGTTTCCCTGTGCATCCACTAGAAAATTAAAATTATGAAATCAAACAAATCTTGACTACTAAATGAAAATCAGTCTAAACACACAAAAGAGTGAATGGAGATCAGTTTAATATTTGCATGGAAGACTATTCTCTATACTTCAATCCAAATCCTTCACAAGGACAGCTTATTTTAAGAAATTTTGTCAATTCTTGTTGTCTCTTGGTATTTTCTCTCTTTTCTTTTCTTTCATTTTTTCTTCTTTTTTTTTTTGTATAGAATATTTTTGTGCATGGATATGGCATTCTTTGAATTTATTTCTGGGTGTGGAAACTATTTTTTCTTTTTCTTTTTTTTTTGTTAAACCATATGATATTTTACCACTGTTAATCAATTCAGATTCGAACCGTAAAGATCCTTTTCGAGGGTTTTGACTCTCTCAATGCTGATTATTGTATTTACAGGAACTCGAACTCGAAATCACTGCATAAGCAGCCAATAATATTTTTTCTTCTTTTACGTTTGCTTGTGTCCTCACCTAAACTACCAGCAACATTTTTTTTTTTTATGGTTGTTTGCCCTTAAATATCCAAATTTCGGAGTGAGGGGTCTGTTGAAGTTATGGTGGCTTTGGTTAAATCTAGATGCTGATTACATCTACTGAGGAAAACTATGATGATTATTAGAAATCGGGCTTACACTGTTACACAGGAAGGAATAGGTCAATTTGTCATCTAGGCTGCCATTTTCAATTCACACTTTGGATCTACTGAGAATTTCATGCTTAAATCAGAGGTTCAATTATCATACTTGATGACAAGCTTCTACATAAGAAAGCTGGTCATCAATGATTTTTTTTTTTTTCACTTTCAAAGAAAGAAGATAGAACTATCAAGTATTCATATTGCCTTCATGTTCGCTTCATTGTAAGATTGTAAATTTCTATAATCAAAACTGAATTGATTTTAAGCAAGCAATTAATTGAATCTAAGTTTTTGTCAAAATTTTACAATCACTATTGGCATAATACTTGGTTTATTGTCTAAGAATGTTATATATAATTAAAAATTTGTGGGCCTAGAAATGCCTCCGTCCCTATGTGGAAGCAATAAACATGATTAATATAAATAAATGGTTTTTTTTAAATGAGTGTCTTTAAATTACTTAGTAATAATAATTGTTTCAAATAGAATATAATTATAAAATAATTATATTAAAAAAAATAAATAAATTAATATAAATAATGAGCTGAATTAGAAAACAAAATAGATTTTAATAAAATTATATTTTATTATAATCATTATCATCTCAAGTAATTAATTAAAAATTTTATTTTTTACTTATTTATTTTATTTTTAAATTTATTTATTTAATTTTATCAAAATTTTAAATTCTTAATGAGTATCCACACTCATTAGAAAAATTAATAAATAAATAATTATTTATAATAATTAATAATTTTTTTATCTTGATCTAGTAATATCTAAATATGTTAAACTTGACTAATTTACATTCGAACCGAATGAATAAAAAAAAAAAAAAACTCTTTCAATATTTATTTTCTCCGATTGAAAATTTTCAATTTTTTTTTTTTTGGAATAAAAAGTCTTCAATCTTTATTGCCATAATTAATTAGTTCGCAAATGTTTTATTAAATTGTATTTTTATAAACAAATTAACGAATAAGGCAAGGCTATTCTAAAATTAGTTTATGTATTTAATAATACTAAATTCATTATCTAGCCAAATTCAATTACACTCTTCTCAAGTGGGCTAATTTATTAAAAAATTATATACTATGTGTTAATCATAAGAATGGATAATATAATTTGATATAATACAAAATTATATTATATCTTAAAATTATTAATATCTAAATTTAAAACTTAAAATATAATAATAATAATAATAACATAAAAAGAGACAAAAGAATCATATAACAAAAAAATAAAAATAAAACAACCACACGAAACGCTAAGTTGTATGACATTTAGTGAATGTATTAAATTAATTAATGAGTTATGACTTTCATTTGAATTATTCAAATGTATAAATTAATTAATATCAATTTTCATTTATTAATTGAAAAAAAAAAGCTTATGCTATGTGCTCTACTTTACTTTTATTCATTACAATATTATTTTTTTCTTTTTTAACTTGAACTATTTGTCAGGATACATGAATTAATTTCACATATAATAACCAAATAGTTAATTAAATAATAAAGTATTATAATGAGTGCCTTTTGGCTAAAAAGTTTTATATATTTTTTGAATAAAATAAGTATCTTTTGATATTGAATTGGAAACTCTCCCTATCAAATACAAAGAAATTAAGAAGTAGGATACTCCTTCAATTCATATAAATATGAATTCGTATAACTTTATTTAATGATTTTTAAATTTGATTAAATTTAAAAATTAATGAAAATAAAAGATTAAATATTAAAAATTTAATCGAAGTCGAATCGGTAAAATTAACATTAAATTAAAAAATAATTAAATGAATATTATTTAATATAAAAATATAAATTTTACTATATAGTTTAATATTTATTATCTATAATAAATATATTCAAAATAAATATAGTATACTTATAATTAAAACTAAACAATAAAATATGATAATATCTAAATTTAAATTTTTAAAACTTTAATATTAAATATAATTAATATCAATTCTCTCATAAATATATATATAATAAAATTAATAAAATAAAATAAAATATATTTTATTTTATTTATGGCATGTGCATGAAAGCCACCTATATATATATAGTAAAAGAATACAATTAATAGAATTTAATAAAATATATTTTATTTTATTTATGGCTTGTTCATAAAAGCCACCTATATATATTAAAAAGAATATAATTAATAAAATATAATAAATATATTATATTTTTTTGTGGCTTGTGCATGAAAGCCACCTACCCACCTCCGTCTATAACCAAGGTGTACCTTTTCTCATTTTCAAAATTCATTTTCAAGAGCTAGCTGGAGAGAGAACCCCCAAGTCTTCTTCTGCAAAGGCTTCAAAATCAACAATATATTTGATTTAATACTATAAAAAAAATTATTTTATTTATAAATAAATTTTAAATAAAATATATTTATAAATAATTTCTTATATTTAATATATTAAATAATAAATAGTATAATTTTAAATTTTATTTTAATATTTTAATTGATTAAAAATATATCTATAAATGTATTATTTATTTACTTTTTTTTTCACAAATTTTATATTATATTAATAAAAATATAATTATTTATAACTCTATGTAATATTTATCAATAATATCCTTTAATTTACACTATTTTTTCAAAAATAAAATATAATTTTGATCATAAATAATTAAATTTATTAAGAAATTTATAGTTATGAAAAAATTTGATAAAACGAGTCATCCTCATTTCAAGATTTTTAATTATAACATTTAGAAAAAAAATTATTAATATGTTTTCTTTATTAATAAATTATATAATATTTTATTGCTATGAGAGTTATTTTAAAAAAAATAAAAATTATTTATTTAATTAAATAAAATCAATTTGAAAGGTTTAATTACACATTTCATTATAATATAAAAGCATCTAAATGTAGATCACAATATATATATATATATATATATATATATATATATATATATATATATATATATATATATATATTACTTATATTTATGAGCTTGCATGTATTATTATTTAAGAAAAATGAATTATTTTATAATATTCATATTTTTAAAATATTTTTTAAAATTATATTTTATTTATAAATAATAATTATTTTATTAATATTTAATTAAAGTTATAAATATAAAAGTATTTTTGGGATTTATTATATTTTAAAGAAATAAATATTTAAAAATAAAAGGGAAATGTATTTTTTAAAAATTAATTTTAATTTTAATTAGGGTCATATTATTATGTGTTATTTAATAATTTAATTTTTATACTCAATTATTTAGTTAAATAAATTATTTTAATTATTATTACTGTTATTTTAAGAATTTTTGAAAATTAAATTTATATTTAAATAATTTTTATTAAATTAAAAAATATTATTTTTCAAGTTTTAGTATGTTAAAATGAAATACATTTTATAAGAAATTTATTAATTATTAATTTATAATTTTTGGATTTAAAATGAAATTTCTATAAATTTTCAAAAAAAAATTAAATAATATGACTAATCATAGATTGCCACATGGCAGTCTCGGATTGGCTGCCAGCAAATGTGAAGAAAAGGAAGAAGAAAAAGAAGAGGAGGAGGAAATGGCTATTTCCGGCGTCGATTTCTGCCAAACTGGAGGAAGGTGGTCGATACATCCCATACCATTGTGTAGCTTAATATGAAGAGAATTTATAAGTACAAATCTTACTCAATTCCGGTTACTAGATAACTAGTTATTTCTATTCAAAGTAGCTCTCATGATTATATTGGTCAAAAATTTCAATTAATCATAATTCTCTTATTTGAATTTCAAATTAAGTGATTATTATTCTTATGGTTTTGTCTTGATTTCAGCTTTCTTTTGATATTCAACTTGCCACCTGAAATTCGTCGGAAAAAAAAAATTGAAAAATGGAACCACCAACCTTTTATGGTGAATTTCGGCTAATTCTGGTAACTCTAATTTTATTGAACTCCTCTTTTCATAAGTTTTTCAATGGCATTAATTTTGCCTCGATCAAATACTGAAGCCGAAATTGAAAAATTTGGACACGCGTAAATTTCTGACAAATTTCGAGTAAGTAAGTTTAAATTTATTCTAAAATTATTTGGAGATTATTTGGAGATAAATTTGTGGAAATTGTTGTATGTTTATGTTGGTATTAGAGAATTTAGGCAGTTAAAATTTGATAACTGTTTTTATTTTGAGAGGATAAATTAAAATGAATTATTTTAGATTATTTAGAGTTATTAAGAAAATTATTTAGACAACATTTATGGAAAAATATTGAGGTTGACATTAGTTATAAAATTTTTTGACAATGAATTATCAATAACTGTGTTTTTATTGAATATAAAAATTAAAATAAATTTATTATATTGGTTTAGAATATTTATGAAAATTATGTAGATGATATACATGAAATTTAGATACTGAAAAGTTAAGTTATTGTGGAATAATTTAATGAAGTAGGTAATTAAAATAAGTTTATAAAAAAGATTAAATTAAGATGATTATTGAAATTTGATAAATGGATTATTGAGATAAAAATGTTTTGATGATGATATTATTTTAAATATTTTAAGGCGATTAGAATATGTCGAGAATTTATTTTTAAATATAGTAAATTAAAAGATAATTATTAAATTAATTATTTTATGAATTTAATTGCTAACTAAATTAATATTTTTGAAATTGTATACAGTTGATGAAATTTTGTGGATTAAATAAATGAAATTAATTGGATATTAAAATTGACTTTCAATTGATGGAATAATGAGTAGAGTTAGATTGGTGTATTAATTAAACTATTATAAATATATTTGTTGAGATAGATACTTAGAAGGAGTCAATTGTTATGGTTGTATTGGATTTGGGTCGATGGACTGATTATTATAAGTATTTTTTATTTTTATTTCTATTTCAAGAGATTACGTCTTATTTTAGGGGAGATTTTGCCAAAATTTTTACAAATTCTTGAAATTCATTTTTTATATTTGTGAGTCAATATTTGCATATAATTCTAATAATTCTCATATTTGATTCCAGTACTTTGGATGTCTTCTATTGCTGTCAGTCAGAAGGCGCTCTAAGAAAGCAAACCAATTTGATAGTTGCCAATTTGTGAGTTGATACATTTTAATTTAATTATGCATTTATACATGACATGTAAATACTGTATGAATAAAAATATATATGTATATAAACTATTACTATTGCATTAGATTTAGAAATATGATGTACGTTTATATCATATTATATGATGTTGATGATATATATATACGTGATTGTGATAGAAAATAAGATGATATGAAATTCAGCTATATTAACACAGAAAATATTAACGATATAACATGATATGATATGATGATACTGTTATTACAGAGATTGTCTGGTTTGAGTTGATCTCACTGTGACCTCACAGTTAGAATTTAAGAGAGCCATGAGAGGGGGTCGGCTTCCCATTTATAATAAATAAAAATATAGATGTAGTTAGATTCCACATATATTTTTCGTCATGAATGTTATGTATATTTATGGATGATTATATGTAATGTGACATTTCATGTAGAGTAATAAATGAAGTTAAATTATATCAGCTCATTGAGTCGAATTTTCACTCATATTCATATATTTTTCTAGGTTCTGAGTCGAGTTTAAAAATATTAAGTTTTTAAATTGAATATTTTCTGACTTTTATTCCTCAGTCATAAAAGTTATTTTATTTTGTTATATAATTATTTCATATTCATTGTATTAAATTATTTAGAGCTCTGCATTGTTAATTTAAGTGTTAAATTTATGATCATAATTCAGTTTGTTGTTTGTTAAACAGAAATATGATATTGACGATGTTATATGGATGATGATAGCTTTAAGTAATAGAAATTTGATATTTTTGCTTAAATTTTGCATGACAGGTGGATTCTTAACCTTTGCTACGTGACAGTTACAATTATCATATTGCAGTTTTATTGTTTAATGGTAAGTCAGGCTTATTACGGGTTTCAAATACCTTATGTTTTTCCTTTTTCTAGTGTCGGTTACGTGCCCAACAGGGTCGAATCTTAACATATTTAAATAATTTTGTTGCGATTTCTTCTAAAACTCTAATTCGATTAAGACTGATTTATAATTTTTAAAATTATGGTATTAAATTAAAAATATTATAAATGCATTTTGTTAAAAATTATTCAATCACAATTTCAAACAAAAAGTTAAAAATTATATTGGAGTTTTGAGTTATTATTAAATTAAAAATATAGAAGTAATTGAAGTATAATTAAATAATTAATTTTTTATTTTAAATATTTTAAATGCAATTTATTTAAAATTATTTAATCACAATATCTAATTTATATTAAAAAAACTATGAGAATTTAGTCTAAATTTTGAATTATAATTAAATTAAAATATAAAAGTGTTTGAAATAATTAGATAGTTAATTTTTTATGGTTTTATATTAAGCGGAAATAACTTCAACAATTAAGATGGATAAAATATAAATCTAAAAATTTAACATTATCCACTATAACTAATTAAATATGATTAAAAAAAATTACTATTTTAAAATATTTATAATTTATATTTTCTGACATAAAAATTAAAAAATTATTATAATTTTAAAATAAAAAATAAAATATTTTTATTTTAATATGAAAAATAAATAAAAAATAAAAATAAATAAGTAAATATTTAATAAAAATTAAAAAATAAATATGTTCTTAAAAATAAAAAATTATATATATTTAAAAAAATAAAAAAAAGAGGAGGGTATCATTTTCAAAAAGAATTTGAAATAATTAAATAATAAAATGAGAATAAAATATTAAAATTAATAAAAATATTTTAATATTTTTAAAATTATAAAATTCATTGAAAAATATCAATTATTTTAATAGAATTTAATTTAATTATTTCTAATTCTATAAATTTAATTATTTAAAATTTTAAATAAATTTAAATTTAAATCAAACACAAAATTATTCATTTAATCTTCTTCTGTAATCTCCATTATCTAAAATTCTAAAAATCTTATTATCTTTTAGATTTGTGACAAACAAAGCTAACAAAAACCTACAAAATAAAATCCCAATAACAGAGAGCTGAATTATATTTTCAACTGCTTTGTTGCATTGAATGTCTTCAAATCTTAAGCTAAGTTTAGTGTGTTTGATGATTTGATTTGAGAGATAAAATTCAAAAGAAATACAGGCGACAATTGATCAAGAAGAGAGCCAAAATTTCAGAGAAGAAGAGAGGCCAAATTATAGAAGAAGGGAGGCCAAATCTTGAGATGAAGTAGATTGAAACGGCGCAGTTTTTCTCAAAATTCTGGAAAAAAAAAATTAACAAATTGATCTTTTTTATCCTGAAAATTTGATCAGGTTATCTAGATTTCTAGTTACTCAACCATAATACCGAATTTTGATTTGATTTATATGGGACGAATAATTAGAAGTGAATTAAATTGACTGATTAAATAATTTTCGATTTTTCAATTTAATCAACAAGTTCAATCTGATTTTCATAACACTAAATCTTAAGAAATATATATTGTTATTTTATCTAATAATTTTTTTTAATTAATAATTAAATGCAACTCTGAGAAGGATGGTCATTGTATTAATTTCCACCAGACAATATACTAGGATATCCACTTCCCACGTAATATTCATATATGAAATTGATAAAAAAAAAAAAAGGTACATGTACTTTTGAAGAATGGAAACACGACGTCGGACTAACCCAAAGCAAGCTAATATCTCATTGATTAAATATCTAATTTAATAGTGTAATAAATCATAATATTAAGTACTGGTTTGGAACTACTGTATGAAATAGTCCGTTTATTTATTTATATATTTTTTTAAATTATATATATATATATATTTATTAATTAAATTTAAAATAATTTATTTAATTTTATATTTTTAATATTATTTTAAATTAAATTATTATATTCTAATTAAATGTTATAAAGAAAAAATAATAAATATTATTTTATAAATTTAAAATAATAATTAAAAATAAAAATAAATAATTTTTAAAATAATAAATAAAAAAAAAGGGAGAAAGTATGTCCGAGTACTAGCATTTATCATGTAGCTTTAATTATTAGCAATTGCTATCAATTATCATACAGTTTTCTTTGGTTTCTCCTCCGTCAAGGGCCAGCTGGAATGGTTGTACCTTCAACCGAGGTCGACTTGTTTGACCTTTTGAAGAGTCTTGGACATCCTCTAGCTGACAGAACCACTTTGTCATTTTTTTTTTTAAATTTATAAAATTCAATTAATTTACGCTGAAATAAGTACGGTACAATTTCATAAGAAAAAAATTTATCTCAATATTTATTTTATTTATTTACACCTTTTATTTTGTTATTTATTATTTAAATATTTTATTATTTATTATTTAAAATTTTACCCATATATTAAAATAATTATTAATTAAATTTAAAATAATTTATTTAATTTTATATTCTTAATTTTATTTTAAATTAAATTATTATATTTTAATTAGATATTATAAGGATAAAGTAGAAAAAAAATAAAAAAATATTACTTTAAAAATTTAAAATAATAATTAAAAATATAAATTGATATATTTTTAAAATGACAGATAAAAGAATTGAAAGAAGTATAAAATTTAAATTCAAAATGACAAATAAAAAAAATTGAGAAAATATGAGATTTAAATTTAAAATTTTATTTCATACCAACCAATTTTTATTATTCAAATCGATAAATGTATATAACATTGTGTAATTCTAAAGGAACAATACCAAGAGATACCCTAAACTTTTACTTTAATTTATTGGAGCAACACTATGAATGCCTGTTTCTTATTTTATTTATTAATAGGATCCTTTTAAGGAAGGTCTGTTTCTGATTTTCTTTTTAAATATAGTTGAGTTGAATATGCAGATTATTTATTTATTTATTTTTGAATAAGAAATAAGGGCCAAAGTATTATGGACTACTTAAATTGTTGTTCTCTTTTTTTTTTAATAATTTTTATTAAATTAATAATTCTTTTTAGAATAAATTAATAAAAAATTTTATCGTAAAGATTGATTGGAGGTTCAAAAATCTTAGACATTTTACTGTCTATACCTCTTAAAAGAGAGTAAAATAAACTCACTTTAATTAAATTATCTGACTCTTAATACCTAAATAAATGAGGAAATTAGCTAGTGCACAAGAAAACAGTATACCTTATAATCTACTTCACTCCAAATCATGAAAGTCGTGTGGTACATATGAAAATAGAATCTTGATCCTTGTTTAGGTTGCTTTTAAGCATTCAATATTAATTTTAGCTTTATTTCAAATGTAATTTTCCTATTAGCTTTGAATAATAGAATATTATTACTCTCTGGTTTTGACAAAATAAAATGAATAGTTATATATGGTTGACACGGAACTCACTACTAATATTGGAAAAGTAGTTAATTATATACATATAATTCAACACCTTGGATTCGGATTAAAAACTAAACCCATTGACTCATTTCAACGATTTATTTATACAATTACTATAATATTTGGCATGTGGATTGATAAGAGTCCAAATACCACATCTAATGTCTTAATCTTTTAGAACAAAGAATTTTGCCCGCAGTGGAAACAAAGGAAGAGAATGCATCTGATTAGTTGGTTTTGTGTAGAATATGCATCCTGCGTGCGATGACCCCAGCGGGTTGAAAATGCCTTTGCATTCTAATGGTTCATATATTGGAGACTTTGGAGACATTATAATGGTCAAAATAAACATTGTTTACATACAGAATAAAAAAAAATTCACATTCATAAAAGTACAACCAAATTGTGATTGCTTATATTATACTATACCAAAATTAATGTTTTCAATTTTTAATTTTTGCTATCAGTTAACTTAATAATTAATCTTCAGAGAAGTGAAGATAAGGCGTTGTATCTGGTAAGGTAAAGTCTGATCAACTCGTATCTCCAACATTTAAGAGAAAATTTTTTTGAATGTTGGTCGAGAAAATTAAACTCGAATCTATTTCTTCTCACGCCTAAAATATAAGAAGTATTAATTATAATTACTTATTTTATAAGTGAGTTAGTACCAAAAGTTCACTTATTTTACAAGTGGAATGATAAAATAAATAGTTTCCAAAATTACAAATTTAATTATCAAGTTAAGATCCAATTATTTTTTTTTTCTTTTTCTTTTTTCATGGAACAATATAATAACAGAAATTTCAGCAATTAAGGCAATAAAGGTGTGACAGGGCAATGGAAAATAGTAGTTTCACAGCTTTCAAACAAATAATATTTGTATGATAGCTCTGTTGTCTAGTGAATATGTACAATATGATCCACGAGAATGACCCAAACCTAATGACTTTTAACCAATTCCAACTTGCGTGCTTTGACTCAGACTAACGATGTGCTATGGTCTTTCAAGACTGCCTAACATTTAATGGTCAACCGGTTACCAATACTTCAAAGTTCAAATTTACTTCATTTCTCTGCCTCTTCCTTCTCAGATCTCAAATCTCCTATAAAAGTATATAAACACACAAACCCATCTTGTGAAAAATCATCATCATCATCATTTTAAATATTACTCACAAAAAATTAAAGAATTTTCAAGATAGCTCAAACTAAAAGCTTTAAAGTCACTGTCTCTCGATTATGGCTAGTAGAAGTTATGAAGAGGTGAAAGTAGTGCTTATTGATACTCAATATGTAGAAACAGATGCATTGAGCTTCAAGTCTGTAGTTCAGAGTCTTACTGGTAAAGATTCTTGCGTTTCTTGGATTGAAGAAAGCTCGTTTGCTGCTTGTGCAGCAGCTGCCAATAAGAGGAAAAGAGAGGCTAATAATTGTAATGGTAAAGTAGAAAGTTGTTATGGTAATGAAGGTTGTGCAGGTGGTCCTGCTGTTGGCGGCGGTGATTGGAAGTTATCGAAAGGGTTATCGTTTAAAGATTTTGATAGAATGATTCTGGAGGTGCCTCCATTGGAGGAGTGGTACCAGTTGTGGTCTCAGAATAATTTACTTTAATATTTGTAATTGTCGTATGTATGCTTTGTATCTGCTTAGGCTGAATGTGTAACTTAAATATAATTTTTGGTCACTTTAATTGCTTTCACATTTGGTAGATCAAATTCATAAAAGCTCCAGACTCTGCTGTTGATAGTTAATGTTCAGCAATTAAATATCAGTTCAAATAACAATAGAGAGACAATTTTTTATTTTTTCACATATTTCATGTGATTAGATTGTTCTAATAGAAATAGTAATATTAGTAAATTAGTATTAAGATGGTAAATTTTTTTATGAAATATCATATTTATTTTTGATAAATCACACATCTAATCGAGAGAAAAATAATTCGAACTAAGATCTGCTTTAAAGATCATTTACTTTTTATCATTCAAACTAAATTTTGAGTAATTACGAGATAAAATGTCAATTATTAGGAATATAACTTTTAAGATTTTAAATTATTAATTAGTAAATTTTAAAATGATGACATATTAATCAAACATTACAAATTAATAATTTTGATCCAAACCAATACTTAATATTATGTTTTATTACACTATAAAATCAGATACTTAATCAATGAGATTTTAGCTACAGTTGCTTTGGGTAATCCGAGATCGTGTACAATGAGTAGTATCCAAGACTATGTAAAAGATAAAATGTGCATGTATAGCACGTTCTTTTGTTGTTTATTGGATAAATTTCCATACAGGAATATTACTTGGGAAGATGATGTCCTTGTATATTGTCTGGTAGAAATGGCTATCCTTTTTAGAGCTGCATTTAATAATTAATCGTTGTATTTAATAGGGAGAGGACCAAATTCAATGTCAAAAGGTAATTATTTTATTCAAAAAATATATAAAACTTTCACTCATTATATATACTTTATTATTTAATTAAGTATTTGGTTATTATATGTGAAATTAATTCAAGTATCTTGACAAATTGTTCAAGATAAAAAAGAAAAAAAAGTTTTTGTTATGAATAAAAGTAAAGTAGAGCATATAGCATAAGCTTCTTTTTTTTTTCAATTAATAAATGAAAATTGATATTAATTAATTTAAAAATTTGAATAATCCAAATGAAATTCATAACTCATTAATTAATTTAATACATTTGAATAATCCATATTACAGTCATAACTAGTCATTTGGATTATATATGTATATGTATATTAGCAGTAAATAAAGTAAGTAGCAAATGATTCACGTCATGACTAAAAAATTTATAAATAAAAAATATTTATAATATGATTCTAAAAATTAAATTCTGATGAATAAAAAATAAATAAACTCTCTTACTAATTAAGTTAATTTTTAAATTAAAATTAATTTTTTATAATGTATTGAAATCATTTTTACATTTAACATCATTGTTAATGTTAAAAAAGAAAAATGACTATTTCTCATGACATACATGAAAAGAATTTGTATAATTGTAATATTATAAGAAATTCAGCGAAATTTACGGTGAGTGTATGATATTTAAGCATGAGGTTGAGAATATAATGTCCTAAAAATTAAATAATAAAAATTGGTGACTGTTGATATTTATTTTGGACTATTGCTTAATGTCCACAAAAGGAACAAGATCATATAAAGACTATCGGGAAAATTACATAAATATATATATATTTTTTTATTTTTACGGTTTTTTTTTTTCTCTTTCTTTCACTTTTATCATTTTTTTTATATATATTTAATATATTTTTATTATATATTTGATGTATATCGTATTTTAAAAAAAAAAATTTAGTATATAATATTTTTTAAAAAATATTTTTATAACAGTAAAAATAAATTTTTTTCTTATTTTTTTTGATATTTTTATAAAAATTTTAAAGATATATATATTCTCAGCAGCCTATTAAAAGGGTTGAGGAGGCTGTTGTGTTAAAAATATAGTGATTCTTTTTGTGTTACATTTTTAGAGTCTAAATTAATTTGAAATTTTTTTTTTAAAATATATAACATGATAGTATTTATTATAATGAATTTAATAATATATTTTTTGTATGAAATAAAAATCAAATGAATTTTAAAAATATATATTAAAAATATATTAAATCTAGACTATTAAATTTTAACGATTTAGATTTAACACATTAATATTATATTTTTTAAACTCATTTAATTTTAATTTATATAAAAAAAAATATATCATTACATTTATTATAATAAATATTATCTAATTATAAATTTTAAAATTTTTTATAAATTTTTTTATATTCTAAAAAGACAACAGTAAGGTTACTACACAACAGTCCCATAACCTATTGAAACGCCCTTTTATGAGTCAAATGTCCAATTGGAGCCCAATAAGTGGATAATGGGGTTTCAACATTCAACGTCGATGCAGAGAGACACAATTTGTTTATTTTTGTTTTAGTTTGACCTGTATTGTATGGATGAATGAATAAGAGGAAAAAGGAGAAGAAGTCTATTTTCCTAGTTTTTTAGCATTCAGAGTCAGCCAACTAATTTGTCTCTTCATGCAATAATGTCACACCACACTACAGTACCACCAAGTTGGTCTTGGTAAATTTTAATTTAAAGGCTAAAATTAATTGGAGATAAAAAAAATTATTTTTTTTCTAAATTTTATAATAAAATTTATTTTTAATAATAATAATTAATTATATTTTTCATCGAAGCATAATTTTAATGGAATGAATTGCAATTAATCTTTAATATTTATAATAATTAATTATATAATTTTAACATTTGAAATTATTTATAAAAGCTTAATTAGAGGAACTATTTATAAATTTTAAAGAACTAATTAAAAATTAAGCTAGTTATATAAAAATAATATTTACATTTGATTTTCAGGTGGATTGATATCAAAACTACTGCTTGCTCTCTATCGCGCAAATAGATCTTGATGTATTCTAATTATTTTTTTAATTTTAATGTGATAAAATAATTATTTATTTTATTTATAAAATTTAAATTAGAATAATATATTTTATTTAAAAATTAAATAATATTTTGAATAAAAAAGTAATCAATATTTTTTGAATTTATAGATTGATTTTTAGAAAAAAATTTATTTGAATTTAACTAGAAGTCACTTAAAAAAATATTATGATAAAAAATAAAAAGTAATTGAAAAATATCAGTTAAAAATTAAAGGAATATTTTGATAAAAAAATAAAAGATATTTTCAACTGAAAAAAATAAATAAAAGAATTAAAAATTAGTAGAAATATGAAAAAAAAATATTAAACTTTGATTTTTTTTAATATAATTATTAAAATTTAGCTGATATGACTCTTATACATGATTTGCTTAACATCAACGACGCGATACTATATATTAGATTTTTAAATAAAAATTTTAATAGATAATTTGTTAACGAAAATAAATTAAAATTATAAATATTCATCTAAAATATAATTTTGTTTAATGATCACCCATAGTATAAAAAAAAAAATAAAATTAGTATTTCTTTAGCTAATTACCCATAGTTTATATGTTTTTTTTTTCTTTCTAAGAACTGTTCAATTTAGAGTGGTTAATGCAATCAACTTAGAAATTGAGATAATTATATCTACATTTTTTTAAAAAAATTTGTATCTTAATTTTATTTTATATTCATCAAGGATCTATATGAATATTACTTTTTTAATTAAATCCATTTTACAGTATGAATGATAAAAGAATTTTAAAAAATTAATCTTTCTAAAAAAAAATTGAACATCCAATTCTACTTTGTTTTTCTTGAGTTTTTCTTGTCTTCTATATTATTCTTAAATGTTTCTCTAATTTTCTTTTCCTTTCAACTTTTAACAAAACATTAATAAAATTAAAGAGAATATAATAAAAAGAAAAAGAGGGCGACTTTAGAGAACTAAATATTGAATTGGAATACAACATACTATTTGTGATCATGGATGGAAGATTACCCGATTCAAATCGTATTTCTAAACCGTTTGTTAAATGAAGATACAAAATTTTTGGATACCCAATTTATTCTCAAATCAAATTAATTCAATTAATATAAAATGAAATAAATCAAGAGATTAATGAATAATTGAATAAAAAATTAAATTAAACCGAATTAAATTTGATCGAACCAAAAATTCTAAATCAACTGATAAGTAATAAATAATATATATTATATATACATAATACACTACTATATATACAGATATAGTAATTAAGTTATTCAGGTTAGATTTAAGTTATTAAATTATTATACATACATATATTATATGTACATAATACATATCTATATATACATATAAAGTAATTAAGCTATTCAATTTAGATTTAAGATTATATGTTATATTATTTGAAAATTTGATAATTATGATTGATTTGTAATAAATTAATTATAATTTGTTTGGTTATATTTTAATTTAACAATTTTTAGATTTAAGATTTTAATTTAATAATTGTGATATGTCATAATTTAATTTTGATTTAGATAAATAATTCTTAGATTTAATTTTGTATAGCTAAAAATAAATGAAAAATCGGGAATTTTTAATTTAATAGGCCTGATTTAAATTAATCAAAAAACTAAATTAATCAAACTGGTTCATCGATTAGTTTGAGACAAATATTTTATAAAAAAAATTTAGTTCGATTCGGAAATTTTTTAATCTCCAATTCAAATCGAACCATATTCAGTTCTATTACATATCTTGATAATATATATATATATATATATATAATTGAGAAATTAGAATATAAAAAGCTCATTTGAATATTTTTGAAAAAAATTATCTTTCAAACACTTAATAATTAAAATTAAAAATAAATTTAAAAATTAAAATTTTGAGATATGAAATATAAAAATGACAAATTTTAAAAAATTGACTTATAATTATTCATTTAATTATATATTGTTGTTGTGGGTTTCTTTCCCTTTGGTAATCATAAAAAATGTTTACTGGATTGTACTAAATGTTGATATTGCCGATCTATTTTCTTAATTGAAAATTTTAAAAATTGATTGGCAAAAAAAAAATAATAAATAATAATAATAAAGCTGAGCTAGATGGTTTTTTTCTTTTCTGAAAATGAAAACTTCAATAAACACCAATAGTTGAAACTGACAGTTAAAATTAAAGCATTGCCTTGGTGACAACCCAACCATCATCTTTTTGCCTTTGGCACCATGAAAGCACCATCGCCCCCAAGAAAGCAGAAAATAATAATAATTATATATTATAATTATATTAATTTTTCAATATTATATGAAAATTAAAATAATAATATAAGATAAAATATAATATTTTATTTACACTGTCATACATATATATATATATATTATCTTGTTTATTTATTTTTAAAATTATAATTTATAGATAAATAATATTTGAAAATATTAAGTTTTGAACTATGGTATTTTTTATTATCCTAATCATGGTTATCAAAATCGGATCGGATAAATCGGTCGAATTGAAAAAATAAAAAATCGAATCAAATATTAGTCTGGTTAGTTTGAAAAATCCGTCCCCCAAAAACTTGTTAAAAAATTAGTGAACCGATTGAATCGGATTGATTTTTCTGATTTAAGTGGATCAGATTTTTTTTTATAAAAAATAATAAATGTCAAATTATATTTATTTTCATTATATATATAATAAATGCCAAATTATATTTATTCTCATCATATATATAATAAATGTCAAATTATATATACATATATATGTATATCGATTTTTTCTGATTTAACTAGTTCAATCCCAGTCGAACATCTAACCCTCTAACCCTTTGTCTTTATCGATTTTTTAACTAATCCAATTTTAAAAACATTGATCCTAATTAATTATAATTTTTCATAATTACAGGTTTCTTTTTTCTTTATTTCATTTTATTTTCATTGTTTACAAACTAATTTAATCTTTATTTTTTAGTGATTCTTCAAAAATATAATCATCATACTAAAAAAAAGTTAATTTATTTATGAAGACGATTTTAAATATGGGATATAAAATAATGATAAATTTCATTTTTTATTTTAATTGAAGATTATAAATAATTCAATTTGAATTATGTTTCAATGTAATAAAATATTAAAAATAAATATTTTTAAAATGATTATATATTTCTTTTATAATTAAAATTTCATAATTATTTAGATACAACAATTCTTTGAAATGATGTTTTATAACATTTATTTTTTATTAAAAATTTTAATTTTATTAATTTAAACTATTACCCTAACTCAAAGTTGGACTATGTTTAGCACATCATCTAGCTACCTTTTTCCACCGGCCTTCTCTTCTTCCTCCTTTTAACTTCCTTATCTTTTGTTAGCTTTCACTTCCAATCACAGACTTGAAAACATCAAATCTCTGTAATAAACAACTTTTCCTTATCCTATAATATTAGCTACAATATTTATTGTTACAGTTTGTTACAAAGTCATTTTACACGTGTTTTTTTTTGTTAATTAGTTTTGATTTCCATCTGTATATAAGAAGTTGTTTTCCTGTATTTTGATTCATCAATGAGAAGAAACCAATTTATTAAACTTCATTTTAGCTAATTAAACATGGTATCAGAGCTGATCCAAAACCTAAACCCAAAATTTTTTTCTTAGCAACCAAACAAAAACTTCAATCCACCATAAATCCTAAATAAACACAATTAAACTTAGAATCTTTTCCAGAAATCGATCAAATATCACACTTATTTCAACTAATTTCTTCAAAACAATGGCAGAATTTTACGGAGAAGAAGCACAAATCGTAAACAACAAAGACACCGTGAATTCGAATCATCAACAATCAAATCAAGATCCTCTGACTTGACAACCTTCAGATAATACAGGCATGGTCTTGGTATCAGCCACACTAACTGGTAGCAACTATCGATCTTGGAGCAAAGCTATGAAAATCACTCTTGGCGTAAAAAATAAATTAGGTTTTGTCGATGGACAATTCCTTCCTCCCGATCCAGAAACAGATGCTTACAATCAATGGAAGAGATGTGACTACATGATCACATCATGGATCCTCAATTCCATCTCCAAAGATCTTATTGAAAGCTTTATTTACACATACAATTCCAAAGCATTATGGGATGAGATTGCTGAGTGCTTTGGAGAAAGCAATGGCCCAATGGTTTATCAATTGCAAAGGCAAATCCCTTCTATAAGTCAAGGTAATGACTCCATAGCTGTTTATTTCATAAAGCTAAAGCGACTTTGGGATGAATTAGCTTCTTTGGATCCACCACCTGTGTGTGAATGTGGTACTATCAAAACAAATTCTGAGATAGACAACAGGAATAAGCTAATGCAGTTTCTCATGGGACTGCATGAGGGCTATGACTAGACACAAAACCAGATCCTCTTGCTTGAACCCTTACCAACAATTAATAGAGCTTATTCTATGCTACTGAAAATAGAATCTCAAAGGCATGTTTCAACTCAATTTACTTATAACCTAGATGGTGTAGCCTTATTCAATAAAAATCAGCATTCTCGAAGAGACATCAGGAAGTATGATCCTGCTAAAGGTCATTGTACCTACTGCAACTTGGATGGTCACATTAGAGACCAGTGTTTCAAGCTTATAGGATATCCCGACTGGTTCAAACAGAAAGACAAACCTATAAGCAACAATAAATTTCGAACAGCAGCACAAGTTCATACCTATAGTGCTTATGATAATCTTCCAGATACTCCATTTGAATCTGAGGTTGATCTCTCATCTACCAAACTAGAAGAAATCACATCTATGTTCAATTCTCTGCAATAGCAAATGCAACATTTAATCAAAGGCAAAGCCAATGTAGCAACTTTTATGGTTGGTCCTCAAACAATGCTTAACAGTACCACTTTTGCAGGTACTTTTTATTCCACATGCCTCTCCTGTGCTTCATTAATCAAAGGTCAGATCTAGGTCATTGACACAGGTGCCACTGACCATATGAGCCCCAATCCAGCCTTATTTCACAACCTGCATTCCCTTTTATGTGAAATTAGTATCATGTTACCAAATGGACACCAAACCATAGTACAACAAGTAGGTTCAATCCAATTCACAAAGAATTTTACCTTAACAGAAGTCTTTCTTGTGCCCAACTTTGAGTTTAATCTTTTGTCAGTCACTAAACTTCTTGAGACATTACCTCTAAAACTCACTTTCTTTAAAACTTATTGTATTATATAGGACCTGGAGAATGAGGCAGTGGTTGTAGTTGGCAGAGCAGAGTCCAGGCTATATCTCTTGGATGCCAGTTGTTTCACTCAAACCCATATAGATTCACAATTAAATAGATTGTTTCAAGAACTTTTGTATAGACGGACCCCTTCATTTGTAAATACCATGCTCTCTCTTGGGCAATTTAATAAAGAGAGCCTTGCTAATGTCACTTGTTCAACAAATATCAATATGCAATTACGACATTCTAGACTAGGACACCCTTCCATTGAAAAATTAAAGCATATACCTACTTATTCTACCACTTCCTTTAAACTTCTCCACTGTCAAGTCTGCCCTCTTGCAAAACAGCACAGACTCCCTTTTGAATCAAGCCAAACTATCATTGATACTCCTTTTGCACTACTCCATATTGACCTTTGGGGCACCCTATCGAGTCCAGTCCATTATTGGAGCAAATTATTTCATTACTGTGGTAGATGACTTTACCAGAGTAACCTGGACCATAATGATCCAGCAAAAAGCCCAATGTGCTTCCATTCTTACCACATTTCTTGCCTTACTTGAAAATCAATTTTCCCACAGAATTAAAGTTGTCAGGACAGATAATAGAACTGAATTCCTAAACAAAAATGTTACCCAATTTTTTATCTTAAAAAGTATTGCACACCAAACTACATGCCCCTATTCCCCTCAACAAAATGGGATTGTTGACAGGAAACACAGACATCTCATAGACATAGCTAGATCTTTACAAATTCAAGCTAACCTGCCCAAGCAATATTGGTCTAAGTGTGTGTTAGCTACTACATACCTCCTTAATAGGCTTCCTTCTCAGCAACTATTTTGGAAATCCCCATATGAACTATTATTTCATAAACAATCAGCTTACTCTCATCTTCGTGTTTTTGGCTGCCTCTGTTATGCTACCAACAATTTGCCTACTAAAGACAAATTTGATCACAAAGCTATAAAGGCTCTCTTCCTTGGCTACCCCAATCATCATAAAGCTTACAAACTTCTAAATTTAGATACAAAACAGATTTTCTACAGTAGAGATGTGTTTTTTTTTTAAAATATATTTCCTTTCTCCAAACCAGATACACATAGCCCCTCAACCACTTATTCTCCTTTCATTTTTATCATGGACACAAACCTGGATTACCCTCTCCATTCCCCTAATTCTACAATTGATTCCATCTCTTTCCCTAGTCCACCCTCCATCTCTCCTACCATCAATTCTCTCTCTCCATCATCCACTACATGCGTTGATACACCTTGCACTGATACTTCTATTTCTCAACCTCATTTCCAAAATACTAGTGCCTTACCTACTACAAGTTCATCTGACTCTCCCTTCACTCAAATCACCCCTCCAACTCTTACCTCTACTGAGCTTCCATTACCTCCTTTAAGAAGAAGTAATCGAGTGACTCATCAACCTCACTGGATCTAAGACTTTATCTTTAAAATAGTCACTGCATCTGTTTCATCTGCATATCACTTTCTCACCCCAGGTCAGTATACCTCATTTTCTCCATCCCATTTTGCCTTCCTCACCACAATTGCACCCGTGATTGAACCTAACACTTATAAACAAGCAGCAACTGATCCCAAGTGGATCCAGGCTATGAACACTGAACTTGAGGCTTTAGAAAAAAAATGAGACCTAGGAAGTGACAGCTTTGCCACCCCATAAAAAGCCCATAGGCTCGAAATGGATATTCAAAGTCAAATACAAGCCATCTGGGGAAGTAGATCGGTACAAGGCCCGTCTGGTCACCAAAGGTTACACACAGATTGAAGGATTAGATTATACTGAAAGGTTTTCGCCCGTTGCCAAACTCGTTACTATCAGGATAGTCATTGCTTTAGTCACTGTCAAACAGTGGCCTCTTTTCCAGCTTGACATCAACAATGCCTTTTTACACGGGTTCATTGAAGAAGAAGCCTATATGTCACCCCCTAAAGGCTATAATTTAGCAAAATCAGGTCAAGTGTGTAAATTAAAACGTTCATTATATGGTTTCAAACAGGCGTCACGCCAATGGAACATTGAATTGACTGCATTTTTGCTCTCCTTGGGTTTCACTTAGTCCAGTCATGACCACTGTCTATTTGTCAATCATACTGCTGATCATTTGCTTCTTCTTTTAGTTTATGTTGATGACATTGTGCTCACAGGCACTGATACACAGCAACTCGAACAAGTCAAACAACACATGTACTCTAAATTTACAATTAAGGATTTAGGACCCCTTAAATACTTCTTGGGACTAAAAGTGGCTCGGTCTTCTGCAGGCACCATCATCAGTCAACGCAAATTTGTTCTTGACTTGCTCAAACAAACTGGCATGCTCGATTCTAAGTCTATTGAATTCCCACTGTCTAAAGGTCTTCATTTGAAACCGAATGAGGGTGAATTACTCACAGAACCTGATCAATATCATCGCCTAATTGGGAAGTTACTCTATATAAATTTCACACGCCCCGATATTAGCTATGTTGTTCAACATTTGAGCCAATTCATGGCTACTCCTAGAAAACCACATCTGGAGGCTGCTTATCATGTTCTCAAATATTTAAAAGGAGCTCCATCTAGGGGACTGTTTTTTCCAGCAAATTCAGATCTTCATCTTCGGGCTTTCTACGATGCTGATTGGGCATCGTGTTCATATTCATGTAAATCACTTACTGGCTATTGTATATTCCTTGGTGGTGCTTTGATTTCTTGGAAAACGAAGAAAAAAGCCATTGTCAATCGTTCTTCTGCTGAAGCATAGTATCACAGTATGGCGAGCACGATTTGCGAGCTTCTTTGGATCTCTTATATTCTTAAAGACCTTTGTGTTCCTCTTACTAAACCAGTGCCTTTGCATTGTGACAATCAAACAGCACTCCACATTGCTGCGAACCCCGTGTTCCATGAACGAACAAAGCATCTCGACATTGATTGTCATCTTGTTCGTCATCATTTACAGCAACATTTCATATCAACTCATCATGTTCCTTCTCAACACCAGCTTGCTGACTTCTTTACTAAGCCTTTCCCAGCTTCTTCACATTTCCAATTCGTTTCCAAGTTAGGACTTGTGGAGTTACCCCAAGCTCCAACTTGAGGGGGGGGGGGGCGCTAGCTACAATATTTATTGTTACAGATTGTTACAAAGTCATTTTACACATGTTTTTGTTTGTTAGTTAGTTTTGATTTCCATCTGTATATAAGAAGTTGTTTTCCTGTATTTCGATTCATCAATGAGAAGAAACCAATTCATTAAACTTCATTTAAGCTAATTGAACATATAATCCTCTCTCTTTCCTATATAAAACCCCTCTCTCTGTCTCTCCCTAACCTTGAATTGGAACTTGAAAAGCCACCATGAGTCTTCTTCGTTTTTCAACCTATGTTCACTCTAGTCCTCTGTCGCCTACTCTCCACTTCGCTCCACCTTAACTGCACTCTATTTCCTCAGGCGGCAGCCCATCAACTCTTCAGCTTATTTCATTATCCTCCCCATAGATCCCATCTCTTTTCTCCCCCACTACCAAAGGCCTTTTTACTTTTAGACCCTTCCCTCGCGAGGGTAATGATAAAAAGGGTGCACCAAATGTATTTGACTCGAAACACTTAAAAGAAGATGAAAAGAAGGAGATTGACGATGTTGAGGTGTATTCAGGAAAAGAAGTCCCCTGTCGCTCGCCAATGGAGGAGAAAGACAATGAAAGCCAAGAGATTGGTATTGCATTTTCTTTGGAGATGGAACTGAGTTACACTAGAAAAGTTGAGTTTGAGTAGCAGAGGTCAAACCACAAAATTTTATTCGGGCAAAATTAAATCAGTATAAAATTTTAATTTTAATGTTATAAATTATATATAATTTTTTAAAAAATTAATTAAAAATTTATATATAATTTATAACATTAAAATTAAAATTTTATACTGATTTAATTTAATTTTAGTGTTATTAAACGGTCAAAATTAAACTAGTAGAAAATTTTAATATTATAGGTTATATATAATTTTTTTTAAAATTAATTAAAAAATTATATGTAATTTAAGTATTATTAATTATATAAATTTATATATGTATTTAAAAATTTTAAAAGATGAAATAAAAAACTTACATATAAATATATACATATTTAAAAATTTTAGGGAATCAAACTATCTCGTACTACCTCTAGTTAAGCCCCCTGCCTGGAGGTCAGTTTCTGACCACTGTTGCTTTTTCTTCTATGATGGCGTTCAACGAAGCACTTACCATTGTGACTGCTGTCTTATTGTCGGCCGGATCTTCTCGTTGGTCTCTTTCGCCTTCTTCTAATTGTTTGGGTTTCTAATTTCGAATGGACATGTCATTTTTTTTTTGTTAGGTTTTCGGGTTGATTGAGATAGAAAGAAAAATACTTATTTATAGTAGATATAAAAATTTAATTTATACACTCAATTAATGAATAATAATATATTTTAATTAATTTAATTTTTTTATTATTTTTTTATCTAATAGAAAAATATTAATAATTTTTTTTATTAAATATATATTTTTTATTGGATGAATATATATATTATATTTTTTATACTCAGTGTAGATAAGTATTTTTTGAAATAAAAAAGTGTTTTTGTTTGTTGATAATGTTTTTTTAAAAAAAGTTTCTTAAATAAAAACGGATTGTTTGTATTTATTTATTTATCTATACAATCGGTAAAATGTTGGAACGGTGGTTTGGGCTGTTTCACTGTTCAATGTCCCTGTATTTCTTCGTCTTTTTTCACTCTCAGAATTTTCAAAATGAAATTAAAATATTAATTTGTCATTGACTAATTGGTTTCTTAGACTTATTGTTATCAGTGTTTGATTTTTTTCTTCTTTATTTCAACATTTAAAGATTAATTATACATTATTAATAACGAATAAAAATAATTACTAATAATATGAGAATGCGTATATATTGAGAGAAAAATGAAAAGTAAAACAAGAATTTTGTCGATCTGTCTCGAGTCTCCATTTCTTCACTTTCTTTAAATTCTATTGACCTTAGTATCGCAATCCCTTGACCGAAAGGTCTCTAATTCATTCTTTTTTTATTCCAAGCCTACACCTTAATTTCAGGTCTCTTCTCCAACTGGAGCTAAGACTTCTTCCTAGTCTCCTAATGGGTTTTCCTGGGATGTATCTTGACAATGCCAATGGTATGTATAATGTATTTTTAATGTTTTTTCTTTCATTTATATTGTTATTTGGGTTGCATCTGATGATTATTATTTGAATGCTAATTATATAATATAATGATTGGAACTCTTATAGGAAAAGCATGGGGCATATCTATAGGGGCAGTCTTGTTCTTGACTCGATTTCTCTATCTTAGACCACTATTTGTATGGAGTTTTATTCCATTTTTTGTTGCTTTATATATGTAATTATGCAGATAAAATTTTCTCACACCTGTCTCTCTTCAGTACTCGCTGTACAATGCTCTAATTTCATGGATTTGGAAATTGAGAGCTACTCTCGGGCTCCAGCTTTCATAACTACAGTAAAGTTGCAAGGAATCTATATGTTATCAGTCTGGGTCTCTTCATATTCACCATCAAATTGCTTATAAGCGGAGTGAGAAGCGAGCGAGAAGTGTTATTGTTGATGTTTTACTTGTAAGAAAAACTATTTTGACTGTTATCACAGTTGTTGCCTTAAATTTTGGATGAAATCTTAGCTAATTCTAATTTGTTTCATTTCTCTCAATTTCTCAAATGTTATGTTACCTGAGGATAGAGTGAAAGACCTAAAACTCAAAATTTATTTCCACCATTAATTTGTAGGCTCAATTAGATTTCCTGATATGTAAAGGTCTAATAGACCAAAAACCCAAAATAGAGAAAAAAAGCCCATAGGCCACAATGGAACTTGCTTTGCCACACCATGTATGCAAAAGGAGAAGGATGTGGGCATTGTGGGGGATGATAGAGAGCGCAGCGAAAGAGAAAAGCTCAGAACTCAGAAAAGCAACAACAACGAAAAAACCAAAAAATTTGATATAAAATGGGAACAATTAGCAAATCAAATTATCACATTAAGGGAAAACGAGTAGAAAAAAGTTGTACCTTCCGCTTTATGTATTGTACATACCTCGGATCAAAGTATATGGGGAGGGCCTCCCCTTTGTTGAGGTCCACATGCCTATTTATATGTAAAAGTTGGAAGTATAAATAAATAAATTCTATCTTTGCTCACCCTTTGATTTTTTATATGAGTTTAAATATTTAAAAATATTAATAATAAGTATTCTGTAATTATTTCTAATATTTAATATGAAAATTTTAAGAGTTTTTTTATTTTTATTTTTATAAATAATAATTTTATTTGCATAAAATAAATAAAAATATAGAATAGAACTATAAAAGAAAAAATAAATGAACAGAATAGGATAATATTTTATTTATTATATTTTATTATATTTTTATTTTTATATATCCTTTCATGTATATATTTTTTTAATTTTATGATTAATAATTATCAAAAATTTTATATTATTGATGAAAACTGATTTAAAATTTATTAAAATAATAATAATTATTTATATAAAGTATATAATAATTTTATATTTATATTTTTAGAATAATATTTATATAACTTTGATATAAAATTAATAAAAAATTGAACATCAAACTGTAAAAAAATGCAAATTTTCGACTAGTTTACACTATGGTAGGTGGTAAAATACATAAAATAACATTGAGATAAAATAATAATAATAATAACAATAAAAACTCTCTCATCTAATTCTATTTCTTCTCTTTTCTTAAAAATAAAAAATAAAAAAATATTCCATTTCATCTCAAATTTTCACTTCTCATATGTTTTTTTTTTAACTTCTACAATACAAATATACAATGCCCTCTTAAGAGATCACCTTCTTTGTTAATGTCTCTCCCCACCAAACGCTCTGCCACCGCCACCGCCACCGCCACCGCCACCACCACCACCTCTAGCTCCTCCACCACCGGCACCGCTAATTTCCCTCCCATGAAGAAGGCCAAGTCTCAGGCCGTCTCTGCTTGCTCCCCCCTCGACCCTAACTCCAACAAAAACGGCCTCCACCACTTCAACCCGGCCACTGCACCCGAAAACGACGTCGTCTTCGACCCTTCTTCCATGA
Source organism: Aleurites moluccanus (assembly GCA_948193065.1). Taxonomy (NCBI): domain Eukaryota; kingdom Viridiplantae; phylum Streptophyta; class Magnoliopsida; order Malpighiales; family Euphorbiaceae; genus Aleurites; species Aleurites moluccanus. Next base: position 38,650 of record CANXYC012619206.1, read on the forward strand.
CCCTCGATGACGATCCCAAGCTCGATGACCGCTCACCTCCCGCCGCTGCTAATTTGTCTCGCAAAAAGGCCACTCCCCCTCAGCCCGCGAAGAAGCTCGTCATCAAGCTTGTGAAAGGTACAGTTTAATTTTTTTTTTTATTGCTGCTCAATTTGATGATAAATTACATATATTGTTTCCATTATTAGAGTTTTGCGTGACTTAATGAATCAAGGATTTTTTTTTTCCTTTTTTTGTCCATAGTTTGGGCTTGAAATTATTGTTGTAGTTGATTGAATTAATGTGGGTTTTGCTTCACTTTCTCTGTGGAGTATAGAACTTGGATTTTGGGATCTGGGTGCTGGTTGAATTGGTCACTTGATTTCATTTTGAGAGTGAATTGAGCTGTTAATTGAGTATTTCGAGTTCAAATTACGTGTCATTTAACAGAATAACTTAGATTTTCTGGCGTTTTGGGATCTGTAACCTTTATAGCATCCTTAGATTGTTAATGGCTCTCTTTCAGCTAGACCTTCTTGCTCTGTCTAGCGTTGAAAAATGATCTAAGTAAGCAGAGACGATACTCTAACTAAGTTAGGGTTTTTGGTTTGCTAATTAATTTTTGCTCATACGAACACGTAAGTTCTTTCTATAATTTTCTCCTATGTTGCTAAGAAAGTGCTGATATAGCAGTGCACAATTTTGCATTCTGTCCTCCTAAGTTCCTTATAGTTTCTTCCTTTGGATGATTATATGTTCTGCAGCTAGGTACTACGTTGCTCTATAGTTTATTTGTTGCTTAAGGCTGAGGGCCCTAGCACAGGCTAAGTGTTCATATGCATGAGTCCATTCCGGAGTGATAAATTTAGATTGGAAATATCTATTATTTCAGTTTAATTCTGTTCTCATTTTCCATCACTTCTTGTTTTAATATAGTACTGTGTTGTGCACATTTACTAGTGCTTAGTCCATCATAAAAACAGTAATCTTGTGGAAATACAGTTTAATGTAAATACAATGTAATGATTCATTTTCACAATACTTTATATACTAAAAGGCAGTGAATTTAAGTTGATGAATGAGCACTTTATTAGGCACCATTTTATATGTTGTAGGAGCAGCCCGCCATTTTTTTTTCTCCAATTTTTTTGGCATTTTTCTATCACTTTATTACTTATGATGGTATTGAATGGTTGGAGGTTAACAGGTTAGGGGTGTTATGTATTCTTGTGACATCTGCCTACATTGCTCCCACACTTTTAGATTAATTTTCTGATTGGATGAATAGATCTGGAATCTGAACTTACAATTTGTACTCAGAAATGTGCTGGCTATATTCTATCTTTAACTTTTTTTCAAAATTATGTTCTATGAAGCTAAACCTAAGCTGCCTACAAATTTTGAGGAGGATACATGGGCAAAGTTGCAGTCAGCTATTAAAGCTATATTCTTGAAACAACCGGATTCTTGTGACTTGGAGAAGCTTTATCAGGTAGGTCCTCCTGCATTTTACCTTTTATTGTGTATAAATGAGGATTTTCTTATGGGAATATTTTCCATTAGGCTGTCAATGATCTTTGCTTGCACAAGATGGGTGGTAATCTTTATCAGCAAATTGAAAAAGAATGTGAAGCCCACATATATGCAGCATTACAATCATTAGTTGGTCAAAGCCCAGACTTGGTGGTTTTTTTATCACTTGTTGAGAGATGCTGGCAGGATCTATGTGACCAAATGTTGATGATTCGTGGTATAGCCTTGTATCTAGATAGAACGTATGTGAAACAAACCCCAAATGTGCGGTCATTATGGGACATGGGTTTGCAGCTTTTCCGGAAACATCTCGCCTTGTCTCCTGAAGTTGAGCACAAAACTGTCACAGGCCTTTTGCGAATGATTGAGAGGGAAAGGTACTTATAAAAGTTTGAAAATCTGTTCAAGGATATGTTTTCTTGTTTTCTGCAGATAATGTTGAGTTTTAGATATTCTGTATGTGTGTGTGCATGCATGCTCACCCATCTGATTAAATTGCTTACTAAATGATTTGTATGAATGAAGGAGCTAAGCTATTGCAATGTAAGACCGAGCCACAAGAAACTTGCTTTAGGTGCTTAGACCTGCTTTTTAACTAATTGACTTAATGAAGTACAAAGGCTCTCCTTTCCAACAACAACAACAAGGCCAGGTCATGTTTGTAGCATGTCAATGTCTGACGATTCATAAAATACATGTCCCTTCAGCAATTATAAAAATTAACAAAAAGAACATAAAACTAAATATTAGAATTCTAATAAATGCTGATATGATGCGTCTATTTTTTGAGAAATTTTAAAGTGTCTTGTATGTTTTAGAGTTGTAGAACATGCTAGTGTGCATGTCATGCCCATATACAACTAGCAGATGTCCAAGGAAAGTCAATACAAGGGATTGCTATAACTTGCACCAACACCCTAAAGTTGGGGATATGATCGGAAAATTTGAAAGATGGGACCAAAATTGATATGGTCACTAAAATTTTGGAGTTTTAGGTGATTTGAAAATGTTAAAATTATTTACCTCTGGTTAAAAAATTTTGAAGTCTATTTTAAAGTTGTTGGCTTATAGAAGTGGTTAAACATATAATTTCTGAACAATTTTGACCAAAACTAGAGATAAAGGTTATTGTGTTTTGTGTCTGCAGATTAGGTGAAGCAGTTGATAGAACTCTCCTTAACCATCTTTTGAAGATGTTTACTGCTTTAGGAATTTATGCAGAAAGCTTTGAAAGACCATTCCTTGAGTGCACATCTGAATTTTATGCTGCTGAAGGCATGAAATACATGCAGCAATCGGACGTTCCAGATTACTTGAAGCATGTGGAGGTGCACTTTGTTTCTCTTTTTATATTACAAGGGATTGAATCTGCACTGTATTATCAGTGCTTTTGTGCTTTATATATGTATCATCATGGAAAACTCTTTGGTGACACATTCTTGCAGATAAGATTGCATGAAGAACATGAAAGATGCTTACTCTACCTCGATGCAAGCACTAGAAAGCCACTAATAGCAACTGCAGAAAGGCAGCTCCTTGAACGTCATATATCTGCAATTCTGGATAAGGTGTGCATACCCTGTACTTATTCATTTCCCTTTTTAAACATGCAATTTATTGTCATAGCTTTGACTAATTATTGTTTCTTTGATCTTTCTAGGGGTTCATGATGCTAATGGATGGCCATCGAATTGAGGATCTTAAGAGAATGTACTCATTGTTCTCAAGGGTCAATTACCTTGAATCATTAAGGCAGGCCCTTAGCTCATACATACGAAGAACTGGGCAAGGCATTGTCATGGATGAAGAAAAAGATAAGGATATGGTTTCCTCTTTGTTAGAATTTAAGACTTCACTTGACACGATATGGGAAGAAAGCTTTTCTAAGAACGAAGCATTTTGCAATACCATAAAGGATGCATTTGAACATCTAATTAATCTTCGTCAGGTTTGTTTGCCTTTCTCTTGGTTTTACTTTCATCTATTCTAATACCAAGTTAGCAGTATGGTAAATTTGGATTTTTAAACAAATTGAATTGCAGAATTTATCATGCAGGTGATTAATTTATGGTAAAACATGTCAGAATGGTCAAAGTTAGGTTCATAAAATCTGATTTAAACTATGGAATCTTAAATCTGTGTGTTCTAATTGAGCATGATGGAATCTTCCTTTGTCAATATTGGTGCAGATTTTGAATTAATAGGATTTATAAAGTTAACATAGCTCCCTTAAAATTGTTGTATAGTAGAATTTTCCTCATAATCTCTTACTTGAGGATGTCGTGTTGCGGGATTTAAATGGAATGTCGATATAGGATAGAGAGAGCTGTGTGTGGTTACTTATTTGGTGGCCTGGATGGAGTTTGTAAAACTGGTAATTTCAGGTTTCTGATTTGCGGAGACTGGAGAGATGCTTTGGACTATTTTTAGTGTTATAGAAGTCTAAAAAATCTAGGTTTGAAGGCTAAAGTGGATGAACATTTTTAGAAATAGATGGCTATAACCCAAATATGTGCTAGGTCAGGATATATATGTATGTGTGTGTGTGTAGCGGATGGGTAATTTGTAGTGGATGGTAGAAGTTTAATGTTTAAAAGAGGCAGTTTTTATGTTTTTGGTTTCTGAAAAGATTGCTGCATATGGTCTGAAAGCAATTGCAGCTTTCAGTATCCTGGTATTTGGATAAACTTTAAAAGAAAAAAATTACTTGCTTCAAGAAAAATTTTGATGAGACACAACTGCTTAGAGTTTTGGTATCAATTAACTGGAAAAATTACGAAGTCTGGTAACCATTTGGACTAGTGGGATCTAAACTTTAGTTTGTCTTTCAAAATGGTCTTATGTTTTCTGATATATCATTATAATGGTGATGGATGTCATTCGGTATTGAATGATAAAATAAAGATCACATTCCAAAAAGTAATTTCACTGGAGTGATATTGTATATTTAGATGGTAATTTCATCAATTCAACCAAGTCGGTACCTGGCTATTATCTTACAGTTTACTTTATCTTACAATTTACTTTTAACCTGATTCTCTTTTGTGATCTTCTGAAGCAGTATAAAGAATTTTTCTATTTGTGTGTTTGCATGTTTGATTTTGACCTTGCTTTCTTTTGCTAATAGAAAGAATTGCTAGTGTGCTCTGCTGATGTGGGTTTCTTCTTAGTGGTTTTCTCTCTGATCATTTTACCCTTGTGGAGGATTTTGAATTCGTGAACAGGAAAAATCTTGCAACATTTATCATTATAATATAGAGCTAGAATTGAAACTTCTACTTTCATGTCCTGAAAAGAAATCTATATACGTTCACATGATTTGAAATATTTTAAGAAGTAAAGCTACTAGTTCATGTATCTATCTTTTGTGTCTAAATATCTGCTGCGAATTGAATTCATAGCAAGAATTTGTGTCCCTTAAAAGTTTCTCACTCATTAGCCAAAATATTATTGATTTGAGCAATCTGTTAGTCCATGAGTTTGGCAAGTGCTTTTAAGAGATTGTTAGCCTAATAATTGATGTCAGCCTCTGGTGGTGATTATAAGTGAGGCAGTTGACAAGCCTGATTCTATGATATTATTTTTCAAGTTTCCTGGGAATTCATTTTTGTTCTCCAATTTAATAGAACCGACCAGCTGAGCTGATTGCTAAGTTTCTGGATGAGAAACTCCGTGCTGGAAATAAGGGTACTTCTGAAGAGGAGTTGGAGGGGACACTTGATAAAGTTTTGGTTTTGTTCAGGTTTATACAGGTAATTTGATCTGTCTGACCAGAAATTAATAAGTTTAGTCTGATGGTTTACTATTAAATATCATCTATGGTTGTGTTGTAAACGAAGTGATGCTGAGGTATTTGCATGCCTTTTCCTTTTTTTTGAAGGGCAAAGATGTGTTCGAGGCATTTTATAAGAAGGATCTAGCTAAAAGACTACTGTTGGGAAAAAGTGCTTCAATTGATGCAGAGAAATCTATGATATCTAAGGTTAAGGATATAATTTCTTTTGTGGTATTTATTGCTTAATCCTCTTCTTCTGTTGATCATATTAACAGTTTTCCATTGCTATTGCAGCTGAAGACAGAGTGTGGCAGTCAGTTTACAAACAAACTTGAAGGAATGTTTAAGGTGTGTATGTTGATATAAATTTCTATTCAGGAATCATAATTGTGCGACTAGAGAAACCACCTCATTGCAGCGGAAGGGGAAGGCTGCTTACTGCCGACCCTTTCCATAGTCTACATTGTGAGAAGGCTTCCATTGTCTGCATGGGACACCCTTTTGAGGCTGGCACTCCCAGAATGTATTTGTTTTGAGGACATCAAAAGAGGTGTAGCATGCATTCGAGATACTCAGATTAGAGCTGGATGATTTAAATTTCACCCTCATTGCCTCTCCTAATCCTGGTTTGGGCAATGTTTCCCATAGGTTCCACAAATTAACCCTGTTGTTCTAAATTATTTTATCACCACCAACTATTTCTGTCTGTTGAAAAAGAAAGAACGAAACAAAAGAAAAAAATGTTGATATTTCCAAAAGCAAGCTAGCTATATTTCTATTGCTGTGTTTCAATCTATTGAGAAATGCTAGCAATGCATATCTTTTATCTAAAATTGACTGAATGTGCTATTACATGCTTTTTCTGGGAATCATGCAGGTTTAACTTGATGCAAATGAGGGAATTGCTCAAGCTACTGAAAACTTTGTTACTAGCTATATTGTAAAATGGTGTCAATATCATGGTTTGCACCCATGTTATAGATAGTTATTATATATGGGTGTTATAGCCATTAACCCCTTGTTTGGATGAAGGAAAATAAGGAAGGAAAGAAAATAGAGGAAAATAGAAGTGGAATGAAATTTTCCCTTGTTTGGGAAGAGGGAGGAAAATAAAGAAGGAAAATAAGCATTATTTTCCTTCCATTATTTTCTCTACAAATGGGAGAGAAAATAAGGAAGAAAAGGGTGTAGAGGAAAATAATTTTATTTTTTCCTTTATCTCCCTTGTATCCAAATAAAAGAGAAGATAAATAATACAATTTCAAAATTTTTCTTCCCTCTTTATTTTCTCTCTTTACTTTCCTTCCTTTCTCCTTTTATTATCCGAACAGAAGGTTAGGTGGATCAAATGAATTAGCATGTACTTGTATAACAAGTAGATTTTTTTTCATAGCAAAGATGCTCTTCATGGCAAGTTGGCTTTAACATATGAAGGAATCAAACATTGCTGTGGTTCTTTTGAGCTTTCTACATATTAACTTCATATGGTACCAAAAATAAATTGCATCTCTTGGTAAATGCTTTTGCAGGATATCGAACTATCAAAGGAGATAAATGAATCTTTCAAACAATCATCCCAAGCAAGGACAAAACTTCCATCGGGGATTGAGATGAGTGTCCATGTCTTAACAACTGGGTATGTCTAGATTCCAAGTAGGCCTTTCATGTTTTAGTCACTAACTAGTCCCACAAATTTAATTCACGTTTGTCTGTCTGGGTTGCAGGTACTGGCCTACATATCCACCCATGGATGTTAGGCTTCCTCATGAGTTGAATGTCTATCAGGTTATGCACACTTTTTGATATCAGTTCAAATACTCTTTATGTGAGTATCCTTTAAATGATTCTATGATGCCTAACTTCCCTGCATGCAACAGGATATCTTTAAAGAATTCTACTTGAGTAAGCATAGTGGCAGACGCTTAATGTGGCAAAATTCATTGGGTCACTGTGTGTTGAAAGCTGAATTTCCAAAAGGCAAAAAGGAGCTGGCAGTTTCTCTATTTCAGGTTGGTTTCAGTCTTCTACACATGGCTGTTTTTATGGTCTTCCAATCTTTGTTCCTTTGTTTTCTCCATGCCACCTACACAAGTGGGCTTGTTCTAATTGTTCACTGGCTTTGTGTTGTGTATCAGACTGTCGTTTTGATGTTGTTTAATGATGCCCAAAAGCTTAGCTTTCAAGATATTAAGGATGCTACTGGCATAGAGGACAAGGAACTGAGACGAACTTTGCAGTCTCTTGCATGTGGAAAAGTCCGTGTCCTGCAAAAGGTGGGTTGCTTATCATCTGCATTGCAATTATTTGTACATTTTGAGTTCTCATTTCTTATTCTGATAAAGTTAGCAATGTTAGTTTTCCTTTTCCCTTTTGTGGGCCATTTCTAATAATTAAATTTATATTTCACAGCTGCCCAGAGGGAGGGATGTTGAAGATGATGATTCATTTGTGTTCAATGAGGGATTTACTGCTCCTCTATATCGTATAAAGGTATATCTGTTTGTTATTCTGGCATCTAATGAGGCAATCAGATGGTATTAAGCTTGCAGACATTACATTTCCATAAGTGATTTTTTAAGTCAAATGTGTTTTATAGCTTTTAAGCTTTGACAACTTACAGCACTGTAGCATATACTAGGCAGGCATTATTGTGGTGGACCAGCATCTGTTTTCTTCGCCCATTTGTATTTTGGAGCTTTAAACTAACATTTATCTGGGGATGCAGGTTAATGCAATCCAGATGAAGGAAACCGTAGAGGAGAATGCAAGCACCACTGAAAGAGTATTTCAGGACCGTCAATACCAGGTTCTCCTTTGCAACATAATTGTTTATATGCTTAAGTTTTTAAGAAACTGAGAATTAGCTAGGTGAACTGTATGTAATCTTGCTTAATATTGCAGATTGATGCTGCTATTGTTCGGATAATGAAGACGAGGAAAGTCCTAAGTCACACACTTCTGATTACGGAACTCTTCCAACAGGTAAAACTGTATCCCATTTTCTTTTTCCCAATCACATATGCTGAATCTATGTGATATGCAAGCTATGCAAAACCAACATTCTCTAAGATTTTGTTGAAGAATATCAAACCATCATCCTTTCCAAGTCAATTAAATTATACAATTTGAATCAATTACTCATTCAAATCCATGATTTCAAATTTCCTATGCCATTGCATTTTAATTGTATTCTGAGTTCTTTCATTGGGGGAATGAAAAAATTAATTAAAGCTCCATTTGCTTTATATATTTGTAGCAGCTGTTAGCTAGTAGCTATTAACTGTCGCTAGTAGCTATTAACTAATAGCTGATTATTGCAAGTGTTTAGTAAAATTATTATTAGTTATTAACTGTTAATATGTTTAAAGACTATTAAGGGTAACTAATATTTACTTTTTTATTTAAATATTATTTTTAAATGGATAATTTAGTCTTTTTATTTAAGTAAGTAGGAGTTGTTTCAAAAAAAACTCCAAATTGGAGCTTTTGTAAACAGTAGTCAAATAAACGCTAACAGCTATCACTAATCAAATAGTTTGATATAATTATTGGGAATAAAAAAGCTAACAGCTGCATCAAAAAGTTTTGTCAAATACCAATCATTAATAGCCTGCAGTGTGCGAGTTAATGAGATTGACTAGGGAGGTAAACTAGCCCATTTTTAAGCTGATGAAAATTGTGTTGCTTGTGGCGAACAGCTCAAGTTTCCCATCAAGCCAGCTGATTTGAAGAAAAGGATAGAGAGTCTCATTGACAGGGAGTACTTGGAGAGAGACAAGAACAACCCCCAGATATATAATTACCTGGCATAGTCTATTTTGCCGCTCTAAATTCTCCTTGTAAATGACATGGGAAATATCTGACCTATCTTAAGAGGCAGTTCAATCCCTGTTAAGAGCAATGTACAGTAAGTTGTAGTGGTTTATTTTTGTTTCAGTCAACACTACAATTGTAAAGCATATTTTATCTTCACTCTTTCTTCCTGTTGTAGACTTTAAGTTGCTTCCAAATAAGTGACGCTTAAAGGGGGGGAAAAAAAGGAAAATGATTTGAAAGAAAAAGATGTTTAGATGTTTGTACAAGTTGGAGACAAGTGACTATAATGAGAACTGAGAAGCTTATGGTAAAATGGAGATTTCATAGAACTGGAGGTGGATGCTTGTCCCCAAAAAATGAATGCTTAATGTTGAAATCAAATTCATATAATAATTTTTTTATTGTTATTTACCCTCCACTCCATTGCTTTATTGATATTTGTATTTATTTTATTTAGATAATTTTAGGATTGAATTGGCTTATTTAGATATTATATAAAAAATTTATATATATCGATGGGTATTGAGTATTAAATAGACACATATTACAATTTGATATGGGTAACCCAACTTTGAGAATTGAACCGAACAAGCTTCGGTTTTTAAAATTTGATAGAAGCTTCATTGGCCAAACTGAAAAATTAAAAGGTTAACCAAAATTAGTAGAGAAATTTTGAGTTAAAAACAGTATTAATTTGCATTTTCAGCTTCTTCAATTGAAATGGCATTTAGAAAATTATTACACTTCACTTGTGAGTGCAATGGCGGATAACTGAAATAGTGTTTCTAGTTATATGTAAATTTACCCATTAATGGAAAAAAAATATTATTAAATTTAGAAAAGACATCAGAAATATTTAACCCAATATGATAATCATATGGAGTATAATGTCAATCAGGCTCTGAGATATAAATGTTTCAGGTTCCAACGTTGCTTTAGTCAACGGATTGTTCGACTTTTATTTAGTTTCCAATATGAATTTATTTCCATTCAAAATAAGTTTGTTCCAGTTATTTAACATTTTTAATAATATTTATATTATACTTTTTCTATTTTTTTTTAATTTGTCATTTAAAATTTTTCACATATATTAAAATATTTATTAATTAAATTTATATTTAATCTTATTTTAAATTAAATTATTATATTTTAATTAAATGTTATAAGAATAAAGTAAAAAATAAAAATAATTAAATATTATTTTAAAAATTTAAAATGATAATTAAAAACATAAATAAATGAATTTCTAAACCGATAAATAAAAAAAAAAGGAAAAAAATATATAATATCTATCCACAAAAAAAATAATATGAAAAATGAAGCGTACATACTCACTTTGAGTCACTTCATTTAAAAACTACTTATTGAAATTGCTTTTCTATTTTTTTTTCCCTTGTAAACAAAAAATAATAATAATAATAATAATTAATTATACTTCATTAATTACTAGTTAATCGTATATTAATGTGCCATAAAAGCACAGGCATAGAGAAAGGTAGATGGCCCCCCTAACCTCCATGAATTTTTCCTATATACACGGTAGTTTGTATTTTAAGAGAAATTATAAAAAATAAACAAGATGTACAATAGAAATTCTTCACAGGGGCAATGATTCTATTCATTTGATCTCTCTGTATCCAGTTTTAACTTGCAACCTTACTGTAATTTTCAGACGTGCAAGCCTCCCATAACATGCAAGGAAGCATCTAAATCCAAAAGCAAATCTATCCAAAGCAATCTAATTCTAACTCATCAGAAAGCATGAATCCTCTGTCCAATAATAACTCGAACCTGTTTATCTCGAGCTGTAGATAGTAACGAACAATGCTTCTGCCCCATAAGAAGGATCAATGTTGTTTGGGTGGAATGGAAGCTTAAAAGGAGGAAATAGGGAACGAAGAGAATAAGTTACAATAGAAAACCTGACAAGTTTAGAAGATTTTATACATATATAGCACCCACAAAAAAGTTAAAACTTAAAAACACCATCTAGTTATTTAAATTGGTCAGTCTTTCTGATTTCCTATCCTTGTTAGTGAACCTAAATTACCAAGCATCAAGTCCTTTATGTTTGATAAATGATGCTCATTATATAAGAATCTAAACCTCCCAATAGCCCTTATGAGATACGGTAAGCAGAGCTAAGTTTAATTGCATAGTCTTAAGCAACAATATTAAATATTTATCCACCAATAGCTAGATTGTAAAACCATGATTGTTTGATATACGCCGTGATGGAATGGATTAAATATTTACACACAAAATACAATAGACGATCATTGTGATAACTAAAGAGAAAAATGAACTGCAAAAACAGCCATATAATTGATACATTTGTTCTACAAACAATCATTAGCACTCTGCAGTTTACTCAAAATATATATAGTTACAACTTATTCAATAGCATGCAAGACAATATGCAAATATCACAGAAAGGCTAAGCAAACAGAACCTGAGAGCTTGAAGGTGTCAAGTCAGAAAAACTATCAGGTGGATCTACTACATGCCATCTTACACTGAAGCTCCTCTTTTTTTCATAAGTGCCTTTTTGCTTTAGCTTAGAGATGTGACCCACAGCAACATGAAGATTCCGACCCACAACATAGATTTTGCAAGCACAGGCATTCACTGCAAAGGGCTTGCAAATTTGCTCTGGTAAAGGGGGCCCTTCTATAGTTTCCCAGGAGTCAGTGTCTCCGTCATACACCTTGAGTTTCATCCTTTCAAGCTCTGAAACCACAAACAAGCATCCATAGACTACCACACTTGAACCAGTCCAGCCTTCTCTCAATCCAACAGCCATATTCTCCCATCTATCAGTTCTTGGATCATAAACCTGACCCCTAGGAGAGAAAAAGAATGGCCACAACCATCCTTCTGTCACAAGAAGCTTCCCGTTGAGAATTGCTGCATCATAAGATGCCATATTTGTTCCCATGTTTGCAATGGGGCGCCAATTCCCCTTATCAGGGTCCAAAACCTCTGCCGAGTCAAGCTCATAAAGATCAGTACTGTTTCCTCCAGCTACATATATCATCCCATCAATTACCCCACTCGCAAAAAATGATCTAGCTGCAATCATCCGATTCATTACAGTCCAACGATTCTTCTGCATCTCATATTTCAAAACCAAGTCAAGGGGGCAATCCACATCAGAGACCATGCCCCCACAAACAAAGAGTGTACCATCAAGGGGTCTTGATGCACACCTGAATCCATGAGGACAGACCTTGTCTTTACATGGCATAGCCGGGATAGTGTGCCACGAGAAGTGGGTAAGATCTAAGACCTGCCACTGAATCTTTCCAGTGCATTTGTGGAAAGCAAAGACAAAAAGCCAAGGATCCTTGAAGCCTACTTCCTTTCTATGGGTGAAGAATCGCTCTTTATTACCAAGTACTAAATGCCATCGCCTGCAAACAGCTCTGCAGGCCGCATGACTCTGGACTGGAAGTCGGAGAAGACAGTTAAGTGCAACATCATCAGGAAGCCCAGGAATCAGGGGTTCACATTGGAGAGAGAGCTCAATCTCTGATGAAGGACTTATCAAAGAAGATTGGATCACAGCTAATCTAAACTTAGGAGATAATGTCATTTGGGAATCCCCTAACTTATGTACAGGTGCCTGTTGTGATGACAAACGAACTCTTTGCATCCTCTTGTATTGAGTAAAAAAATCAACACTAAAACCCTTTCAAAGACACTGAGAAGGCACTCTCTAAGTCTTTGTGGTATGAGATATCCTTTCCCCAAATTGTTACATTTAAGAATCAAACTGGACAGTCAAATTCAAGTCCAGAGAAAGGAATCTATTTCCTCAATTACTTATTACTTTACCATTTGGAAAGGGAATTCCCCAAAAGAAATTAAACAAAATAAAGCACCAACTCCATCTCAACAAATTCCCAACATGAACGATGAAAAATCAGACTACAAATAAACACACACAAAAAAAATCCTCCAATAGATCCCAAATTCAAATTCACCACTTTGGCCTATAAAGGTACGAACTTAAGAATCTAAAAGATGCCACCGCTTAGAGAAATACTAAACATGCCAGACGAAGATCAATAGCCAGATAACAACAGTATATATAAAAAGCAATTCGATTGGTAACGTAGACTCCCTAACAGAAACAAAAACTAATAACCCACAAAAATTCAACCCAGAAATCAGCCAGAAGCTTATACAAATTGATAGAAGAAAGCAAACTAAACCCAGACCAAATCTTGTGCCATAAAAGCTTAAAAACTAAACCGAAACAGCAATACCAATTGAAAAATGATTAAAAACTAGTATCTGAACTTACAAAGAAGAAATTCCTTGAATCATTTTCATAAAGATTGTGACTTTGAAGGGAATTAGCTCCTGTTCTTTGCACAGAGGTGTCCCAGAAAATCACTCTTCTTCTCAAAGGAAAAATAATGTAAAATCCTGGTGGCAAATATGGGTTTGATGGTTCTCAAGACCACGAATTTACACGCGCTAATAGAATGTGCTTAACACGCGTCAATGAACTGGCTAGCAGGGCACGTTTCTCTTCCGTTAAATTGCTCGAGCGTGTTTTACAAACTTTCGCAGAGGTTGGAATAACAGATATTGTTAAAGACGTTGAAAATTAAAGAGGAAGATTTAGCCCAAAAGCAAAATTGCCTAACGCGTAGTTCTTTTAACAACCGAAGTTTTGATTGTATTAAAGATAAAGAGGATACTCAAGGGGTCACCTAAAAGAAATAATTGGATAATCTACAAACAATCTAATATATATGGAAATATTCATTTTTTTAATTTGTTGAATATGCTATTCAAAAAAAAATTATTATTTTACTATAATTATAAAATTCCATTTAAATTTAATTTTTTGACAAAAGAAAGAAAGATTACTGAATATAAAAAACAATTATAAAAAAGAAGTCACTTGAGCATGTTTTTAAGTTGGGGTATAAATGAGTCAAGCTGTTCACGAATAACTCGAAATTGAGTTCGATAACAACTCGTTTACTTTTGATTTATTTTATAAATGATCTAAATTTAAATTTTATTTTAAAATTTTATTAATAAACGAGCCGAATTTAAATAAAATTAAGTTATGTTCGATTATAAATTTATGAAAAATTTCGCAATCAGCTATATTAATAGGCTCTAGAACAATTCAATTATTATTGTTATTATTATTATTAGCCTAATAATTTTGATACTCTAAAAATATATTTTATCATTACTATATATTTTTTTTTGTTTATAATTTAATTAAATTTACATGTTCTTAATTTTTTTATATATGTAATTCTTAAATACTATATAATTTTAATTATATTTATGTAATACTTATAGAGTTTTATGTTAAGATTTTGTTAGTATTAATATAATTTAATATTATAATTTTAAAAATATATTTTTTTTATTAATTAACATTTTTAAAATATATGTGATATTTAATTTTATGATTGAATTTTTTTTTATTAATAGCATTTTTTATTCTTATGTTAATTTTAAATATTTTTTGTTATAATTATTTTATTAAAAATAAATATTTAGCAATAAATGAATTTCAAAATGAATCAAACTTGAATTTTAACCTAATTTAATTATAATTTAATAAGTCAAATTCGATTATAATTTACAAGCATTTGATGAATAAGACTCGAACTCATTTAATAATTAAACAAGTCGAGTTTGAATATGATTTCTCACTAGAAAAAAAATATAACAAACTGAGTCTAAATAAGCTAAAGTTTGACTTGATTATTGCCCAACTCTTCGGTCAAATTTATAAATCATGATAATTATTATATAATTATCAATAAGGGCTTTCTGTTGCCATCAAATAAGCAATTCAATTAATATCCTTAAGAACAAAAACAAAATCACACATAGAAAAACTAGCAAATAAATATAAAATATCACTAATGATCACACCGGCATCGCAATTAGCATCTACTCCTTGTTGAACAAGCCCTATAATATTTTTGGCATCCCCTTTGAAGGCCACCTTGTCACAACCAACATTTGCCATCCAAGATAGCCAACCATAAGATTTTAAATTTTAAATTTTTAATAATTAGTTTGAATGATAAAAATTTAGATTTTAAATTTAAATTTAGATTAAATTTTTTGTTCGAATCATTAAAATTAATTTAATTTAAATTTAATTCAAATATTTAGTGAAACTTAACATCTTAAAAATTTAATATTTTAAATATTTTTTTTTATCAAGTTATTTCAAATTTACTATCTCCACTTTTAACTTAAAATTTCTATTTTTTTTTCAAATTTCAAATTCGTTATATTTTTTAAATAAAAAATTTATAAATTTATAAATTTCAAATCACATATTTAAAATCAAAATTTTAAATTTAAATTTATATATCTAAATACGACCTAAATGATTTATATTTTAAATTTTTGTACATAGATCAATCTACATGCAATGCGAGAAATTAGGTAAAGAGGTTAACAATCATAGTTAATAGAATATAATGGATAGAAGAAGAAATAGGTTATCAATTATCAAATTTTTATTATGAAAAATTATACAATTTAAATTCATATCAAAAAAATTTTATTTATTTACATATAATTGATACAAATTTGTCAACTTAAGATAAAAAAAATTATAAAATAAAAAATTATTAGATAAAATAAAATAATACTTTCTTTTTTTATATTATAATTAAGTTACATAATGAATTTTATTTTAAAATTTTACTTTTTATTTTATCTAATAATTTTTTTATAAAATATCATAAACTCGTAATATTATGAAGTATTAATAATTTGATAAATTTATTATTATTTTTATAAAAAATTGTTAAATTTTGGTCTTGCCTTTATGACTCATTAATTGATGAGAATTATTAAAAAAATGAGAGGATTATTTTTTATTATGGTTGTCAAAATCAAATCGGACCGATTGATCGAACTGAAAAAATTAAGAGTTAAATTAAGAATCGATATGGTAAGTCCCAAAAAATTTATCTCTCAAAAATCGGTGAATCGATGAATCAGTCAAATCGAATCGATTTTTGGTTCGAGCGGGTCATTTTTATTTTATTTTTTGATAAAAAATAATAACTGTCAAATTATATTTATTTTTATCATATATATTATAAATATCAAATTATATATACATATATATGTATACCAGTTTTTTTTTATTTAATCAATTCAATTTCGATCAAATATCTGACATTCTGCTTTTATTGAATATTTAATCCGTTCAATTTTAAAAATATTATTTTTTATTATATGATTCACAATGCTTTCAATATTTTTTTAGATGTACAATTAATATTTAAATTTATTTTTTTATAATTAAGTAGTATTTAAATTCATTAAATCTTATTAATTTATATTTGAATTGAGAGGAATTTATAAGAGATAATGCTCGCCATGTACTTATTTTAATTTATTTGACTTTGATGAATAATAAAGTACAAATTAATGAGGCATTTGGATTAAAGGTGAATATTTTGTGTTTAAACAACTTTTATTTATTTACTATTATATATATATATATATATATATATATATATATATACAAATTAAGCGATATAACAAGAATTATTCCTTTTTTAGTAGTGATATAAAGTGTATTTATTTATCACATCAATTGAAGTACCATTAAAAAGAATTAACCATTAAAAGAAATAGAATAATTCACATTTAGTTTCTAGTCCAATCTCCAATCTCCAATTATTCTTTTCTTCCCAAAAAAAAAAAAGAAAGAAAAATTATGGTCCAAAGTTAAAGTATATTCATGCTCAAGCAAGCACCAATATAATAGATATAAAGGGATTAACAAATTATTTTCTTTAGCAATTTATTAATTTTTTTTAATTTAATGATATTAAAATTATTATTAGAACTGAATATCTCGATTTTAAATTATTAGAAGAGTCAAATTTATTAAAAAATATAATGATAACTATATGACATACAAAAATAAGAAAAATTTCATATTTATATTCTAATCTCAAAATCAAATTTTAGTGGTTCCTTTTTTAAGGATTTTAGAGAGAAACTTCTCATTCACTTGAAAAAAAAATTCCTTCTCGTTATTCTCGAAGCCGACGGTAGACCATTTTCTTTTATTTTTTTCATTCTAATTTTAATTTTATTATTCAATAATATCATATTTATTTTTTTCTTAAATATCTCTGATTTGTTTTATTATAAGGCTTTATAATTTTATATTATTATATTTTTCAATTAATAAATATTTATTTCTCTCAAATAATAAAAATCAAATCCTAGTAGATAAAAAAAAGACTAAATTTCTTTAATCATCAAACTAATCCTTAAGATAACGTTTAAAATATTAAAATCTGAAACTTTGTTTATCTTTTTTTTTAGATAAGAGATTTTTTTTATTAGAATTTTAATTTAAAGATAAAATTAGATTATTTTAAAAATATGAATTTTATTGAAAATCTCAATTGAAAACGCATACAAATATTAATATATATAAGTGGTAAAAAGTAAATCATTCATATAATTAATTCTAATTATTTTAATAATGATTAATCTAAATTTAATTTAAAAATCTAATTATTAAAAATTTAATATGAAATTAAAATAATTATTTGCTATTTGTTTTTTACCGCGCATAAAACTTATAAATACAAATGATTATTTTTACTTACGATGATGGTGTGGAGTCCCCGTGTGTGAAATCCATAACATAGAATGGATTCGTCGTGAGGGGTATATTGAAAATTTCACATTAAAAATATATAAAAATATTAATAGACATATAAGTGGTAAAAATCAATCACACATATAATTAATTATAGTTATTTTAACAGTTATTTATTTAAATCTAATTAAAAGGTCTTAATGATTAAAAATTTAATAAATTTCATCGATGTTATTTTTTTTTTTTGAATGCTAAAAAAAAATACAGTTATTTAAAAAGATGCATCAATGATAAAGACAATGCTATCCGTATTAGGGTAGGAATTTGGCACCGCTTAATTTACAAGTCAAATCCAATAATAATCAAAATCAATGATTCCAACGTGAATTATGGATTTCTTGTCAACAATATTAGTTCAATGATTGGACTATTTTTTTTTTAATTTAAAAAAATATCAAAATTAAATTTTTTAACATTTAAACATATGAAGTATATATATATTTAAAGAGGGATAATTATGTTCGAAAATTGAAAGCAAATAAAAAATAATCTGATTGAGCAATGAGCCCCTACCTCCACCAAACCATCATTTTCTGGCATGTTTGGTTCTTCATTGTTTTTCATGCAATTTGGTCTAAAATTCCAAGTTAAATGAAACCCAAATGGTTTCTTCTTACCATTTTATTTTTATATATATTTAAAGCATCCATATCTTTTTCTTCTTCTGTTTTTCTTTCCTTTTTTTAATGACAAAAAAAAAAAAAGTATTTTCAAAAAAATCTTTTTGAAAAATGATGAGTGTGATTTTAATTATATTACAGAAAAATGTGTTTCAGGAAAATATTTTCCAAGACGAAGAAATCATTTTTTTATTGTTTGATTACTATATTAACAATCAGTTAGAAAATATTAAAAATTTTCAATTTATAAAATTTTAAATGTGTTTTAATTTATAAGATCTTTATATTATTAAAATATATTATTGAATATAAAAAAAATAAAAATAAAATTATAATAATTATCGGTGATCGATAATAGCCGGAATTGTTATATATTATCAATGAAATAATAAATGCATATTTATGTTTTTCCTTTCATTATAATAAATTTATTGAAGTTTAAAAATGTCTTATTTTTCTTTGATAAAAAATATTTTTTATAAACTAATTTTTTCTAAATGCTATAATAAGTCTATAATACCACTAAATATGCTCATGTTCTTTTTAAATAACCATAGCTCACAGACCTTACCGGCAAGAATCCAAAGCTTTATCATGACACCTAAAAATGGGAAGCCCTAAACATATTACACCCAACCCAAGCTTTTACCCACACAAGCAGTTCAATTTTAAAGAGCAGTTCAAATCTCAATCCGAAAGAAACGTGGTCTACAAGGCTATATATAACTCTCCCATTTATCATGAACAAAGGAGTCAGTGAGTCGCATGGTATTATATACAGATTTCAAGACACGAGCCCAATCCCAAAACTACAAAAGAACAAAAGCCTATTAGGTCAAACATGAACCCATATTTGCCTTTGGAAGTTGGGCCATAGGTTCACTCTCCCATCCAAGTTTTCAAATCTAAAATTTTATTTTATTTTTGTTTATAGGTTTTGGTTTTTCCATTTGACTTATTATCAATAATACATGAACTGAAATTTGTAATTGTACTTTGGGTAGGCATGTAAATTTTCTTGTTGATTGATAAAGTTTTTTTCAACTTTTTATTTGCGTGAAGGCATGAAAAATGGATTTGGCTTAAATTTTGAAGTGGATTGTTACCAAACCTTAATATTTTTACATTTTGGATTCAAATTTAATAGTGTTATTGTATAGTTTTAAAGATTATTCAGTGATAAATAATCCTACCAATTTGATTAATATCTTTTGACAAGCCATTAGATAGACTTTCTTCTGGTTTTCACTCAAATTTTTATAGTAATAATTATACATACCTTAAGATAGGACTTGTCTTTGACATTTTCAATGAATCTATAAAATCACACTCTTCCTAACAAAATATAAATGGATAGCCAAAGTTGAGGGTCACATCTCATATTGTTTCGTAAACATTAAATTTAACAATACAAATTTAACATCATTTGATACTTTCTATTAAAATTAATTATTAATAACAATAACATGCCTATATAATTAATATTCACTTTTGTGATTAACACAATGAGTGGTGAGTTTTGTGATCTTATAAATCCAATGCTTTATAATTACTAGATACACTAAAGAATCATTCCTAGTTACTAATTTACTATGTATATCTTGTGGGAAAAAAATATAATAGCTAGAAAGATTTTGAAAAGACAAGATGGAAAAACAAATGTGTCTTGGATGGTGAGGATTGAATTATTAGTATTATTTATATAAAAAATTATAATAATAATTGACGACCCAAACCCAAAAATTAAGTTTTATCAAAATCATCAAACATAAACACTATACCCATGCAAAGTGGAAGTATGACATGGTCTTGAAAAATTTAATGCAAAAAGTAGTAGTCTTCCCTCCCACAAGTGGATAGAGTTATGCCATTTTGGGTAGTGACATGGGCATATAGAAATCAAGTGGAGTTTTGGTGGGTTTTTGACTATTGTTTTGCATTTGCCAGGTTGAATTAATTATCATGCCCAAAAAATTAAAATAAAAAAATAAATAGTCCTTTATTTGTATATGTATGTATGTCACGTCGACACTTGACCCACCCCATATAATGCAACTTGCTTGTTCCAGAAACCTTGCGACCAATTGGATCATTTTTTTTTTCATGGGAAATTGATTATCTCTTGGAAATTTTGTTATTTTCTTTTCATTTACTCCACAATTATTGGCAATTAAAACCTTGGATTTTTTTTTTAAATTAAGATTTTTTTCTTTACGTTAAAAACATTTTTATTAGATGTTGTAAACATTGATGTTGATTTAGAGAATTTATATAATATTACTGTGATTTCAATTAGGAATTCTAATTAAAATGATAAACAATATCATAACAACCCATAATGATATAATTTCTTCATTAATCTCAATAAATTTGGGAAAACTTGATGAATGAGAATAGTGGAAAGTTGACATCCTTAATTTATTTTATATTAAATTGAAAAATATTAATTAGATAATTCATAATTTATTAGTCGAATTCTCTATTCTCTTGTGTGTCTCATTTTCCGCCTCGAATTTTTTTTATAAACTATATCACTTAATTTTTAAAAATATTTTAATATTTTAAAGACATAAAAAATTATATAAAACAGAAAATATAACACACAAGAATATAAATGATCTTAACTGCTTATTGGTACATAACTAAAGTTGTCAAACTACTTATTTATTTATTTTTTCTTGAATCAAATTAATTTGTTACAACTAAAAGCTATTAAATTTGCTTTATGGAATACAACTGGGTCTCCATAGATGTATAGTGCGTATGACATTTGCATTATCTTCTGGAAAATTATGCATGCTTTTCCTCATTTAATTTCATTAAACAACTTGCTTTCTACTACTAATTAATTTTTTCCTAAGTATTCACTAGTCACTGGCTTTATTACCAATTTTATGATTTGTTTATGATTTGCACAAACACTTATAAAATTGCTATATTACCTGAAAATCATGCAGTTATTAGTTAATTTTGACTCTCGATAAAACACAGGACGCTATGTATACATTAATTGATTATGTTACATCTTAATTATTGTACTTCTAGCCTAGGAAATGAAATAATTGAAATATTAATTAGTTTTATATTGTAATAATAAAAGGCATCGCTGATCAATCATGAATACAATGTATGTTTCCCATTCTTATAGACTAAATGATAATTGTTCATGTATCAGGACTTAATTAACGAAGAAAAATTTGAAAATGATAACAAAAAATAGGATGCTTTGAGAAATAGAAAGCACTTTTGGTGATGAGATCCCAAGTGAAAAGAATAAAAGAGTGTCATAAATTAGGTATAAAACTCCTGTTTTAGTTAAGAGATAGCGTGCAAGACTCTTGCTTACAAAGAATGCGTGAGACTCTTAACCAACCCACAATGCCATAATGCTTCAACATGTGGATTTTCCTTTTTTTAATCATCTCATGTAAAATGGGATGGATTGGCTTAGCAGATGGTTGGAATTGGTACGTAAAAGACTGGGAACCATCAGATGTGGCCTACTGAGATTTTCTTGGGTTAGGTTCGAATTATGTTCCATTATATGCTTTCAATGTTAATTTTTTCAATCTTGTTGGAAACACTAAAAGAAAATTCATCACAGTTGGTGGAGATTGCAATAAAAAAAAAAAAAAAAATCGATTGGATATGGCCAAAGTTCTCATCTCCACTTCAACAAGAGAATTCATCAGTGAAACAATCAACGTCAAAATCAATAACGCCTTCTTCCCCAATAGAGTCACTGAAGATCCAGCATAGATTAACTCTGAAAACGACCGAATCAGCACGCAGCCTTCTCAGGCTATTCCACTTAATTATCTTCTGGAGTTGTCAGGATAAACTCTTTTGTTTCAAGTATTATATTACTTGCCACTCAGTAGTATGCTTCCATATATATAGTATGTTTCTTTTCTGCACTTGTAGTCAGCAGTTATAACTCTTTTTTAATGAATTAATAAATCTCTCCGGCCATCTTATAAAAAATAAAAGTTAAATGGGCAAAAATAATAGGATTAATGATTAAATTGCTCTCTAATTCTATTTTAGATTCAAAATTAAATTCTATGGCCAAATTAATTTTTAATTCTTTATTTTTGAGCCAATTGAATCTAATATTTTTGTCAAAAAAGAAATAAAAATATATATTCTTATATGATTTAAAATTAATTTGAAATCAATTCATAGATCTAGCAGGCTTTTTTACCAGTACCACCATTAAAAGAATAAGGCACACTTATATTCATGAGATTTCAGAAATAATCCGTGGAGAATGCACAGAGTCACCGATCCCCAAACAGATTCTGAATGCCCATTGATATCAGTCATAGTATCATGCAACACTAGCTCGTTTTGGTCATCCACTTGCATAACCTTGTCAAACTAGTTTCACCCTCAGCCCTCCTTCTCTTCCTTAAAATCTAGGGAATATTACATAAATATCTTTTTTTTTTTATTTTATTTTTTTAATTTTACGGTTGTTTTTTTATTTTTTCATTTTTATTGGTTTTTTTGGTATATGTATGATATTTATGTAATATATTTTTAGAATATATTTGATATATATATCGTATTTTTAAAAAAATATTTTTATATATATAATAATTTTAAAAAAATATTTTTAGACATATAATATTTTTAAAATTTTTTATTTCTAGTAATAAAAATAAAATATTTTTTATTTTTTTCGATATTTTTAAAAAAATTCCTAATCCCTAACCTCAAACCCAACATAATCTTGTCTAGCAACAGGGCCCAAGTCTTATAAAAGCCCATCACATTTAGACAATAATACCACATCCGATCGTGTACCTGGCAGATTTCACCTCCAAAGATTTCAAAATCGAAGCAGTTCCCTCATCAGTATCTACAATGCCAGCTGTAGATAACGTTGTTGCAGCTTGCGTAATCATAGGCATAGATCCCGATCTAACTTTCGCAAATGATTGTTGCAAATCCAGCTGATAACTTTCGTTGCATCCCACTCCTTCCCTTCCCTTCCCTTCCCTTCTGAGCCACCGACTACCTTCTTGCAAACCACCACGTCATGGTTGTGCTCGGAGCCAAATGCCCTATTCTTTCCGCGATGCAGTCAGGATCATTAAATAAATAAGGATAGAATTTCTCTGAATGACCTAGTTTAGCACAGATGAAACAGAATGTAATCAACTGTTTATACTTAATTTGACTAAGCACCACTCCCCTCATGGTTTGCAAATCTTCTTTCAACTTTTTAAAGGGAGACGAACATCCACAAATACTCTCATACGCGAAAACATTCTCCAAGCAGAAGAATTATTTTGAGCGTCACATTTCGGAAACTTGCCTATAAAATTTCCTAAAAATTATCCCACTGATATAAACCCAATAGGCAAATCATGAACTTGTATCATAGACAAGTTCATGAACTTGTATGAGGGGCATGTATCTTTCTTAATTTTTGAAATTTTTTAGATTAAATTATAATTTAGTTCTTAATAATTGATAGAATTAATAAACTAATCATTTTATTTTTTAAAATTAACTTTTTAATATCTGATAAATTATTATTTTATTTAATTTTATTTTCATTCACTTTCTTTTTTTTTTCTTTTCAATTTTCCATTTTCTTTCAATTTTTTTCATTTTCTTTTCAATTTTCTTTCATTTTCTTTCACTTTTCTTCATTTTCTTTCTCAATTTCCTTTTTTTTTTTTTCTCAATTTTCTTCATTTTTCTTTTATAATGATATTATAAGTTTGATGTTTTTATTGTTTTTATATTTTTAAATAAATTTATTTTACTATTATAATATTCCTTCTAAACTTTATGCATCCGTTATTAAATGTGAAATGTGCCCTCCTCCTAAAATTCTTATGCCTATCCCTACTTGTATTTGAAAAACAACGTGATCAAATGAAAAACGATAAATAATCAGGAAATGATTGTCAAAACTTTAGGGTCTCCTATCCTAGGCATAATCATGGTTCTGGAAATAAATTAAAACTGTTAGTTCTAGACAATTCAAAAATTATTGGAACTTGAATTGAACCTTATAGTCACAATTTAGTTTCGATTTAATGTCAATTTTAATTTTTATCGATTTGATTTTAATTTTTGCTCAGTTCGATTTTAATTCAGTTTCTATTGTAAATTGGACTGCGATCATGCATACCCCATCTAATGTTCTATACAAATCAATGGAATGATAAAATTGAAACATGTATATATGTTGCTATCATTACTGTTACCCCCCTTTACCTGGTTTCCAGGGATAAAGGTATATGCAAGAGAAAAAAACATCTTATTAATTTATAAAAAAAATTTCACCTGTCCCACCTAGGTCAATTTTTTTTTACATAGAAAATTTTTTACAGCTTATTCAAACTCAATTTTTTACATAGAAAAATTAATTTTTTGATTTCATCCCTACTAGTCTCCAGAGCATTACCAAATTATTTTTCATGGCAACAAAATTGACAAATTGGTCAGTTGAAAACTTGCCAACAAAATAGAGAGATGATCAATTCCTTGAGGGGGAAAAATAGTACTTTTTAAAATGAGTTCATCAGCATCATCTTCCATTCTCGTATTGAAGCTTTGAGTGTTTGAACAAATGTTTTTGCTATTCAAGTGTTATGCTCTTCTCATGAGGGACTTAAAATGTAAGAAATTTATATAGATTTGAGAGTGTTAATCTCAAAAATTAAATTATTAAGATTGTAGAGTCCATTTTTATATTAATCATTTAATGTGTTTGTATTCAATTAATGTGAGACTTTTTTCTCAAATATAATATTTTTAACAGCTCCTTCAAGTGATAATTGGGTAGAAATAATTTTTGATAAATCTAATTAATACTTATAAATTTATGATATGGAATAAATCAAGAGAGAAATTAAAATCTGAAGAACATCCATATCATACAAAAAAGAACTTAAAGTATGAGAATAACTCATATTAGATGAAAAAATCAATTTGAAATCCGAGGATAAACCTGTATCGGGTCAAGAAAAAGAATTAAATCCAATCTAATTTGAAACTCGAGAATAAATTTATATTGAGTTAAGAAAGAAAATCAAACTCAATCTAATTTATGATATAACTGGAAATGGTGCACGTCAAGAAAGAGAATCATATCTAATCCAATTTATAATATAACTGAAAACTATGCAAGGATCGATTAAGATCTAATAACATATTGAGTTTTTAATATAGATTTGGAGGAGCTCTGATATCACTTTATAAATGTTGAAAATTTATATAATTTTGAGAGTATTAAATTCAAAAACTAAATTATTAAGATTGGGAAGTTCATTTATAGTAATCATGTAATATGTTTGTATTTAATTTGTGTGAGACTTTTTTCCATATATAATATTTTTAAGAGGGGGTATCATTGAAGAATCTCATCGACTGTTACAACAAAACTAGAGATGGAAAATTAGATTTGGAGGTTATAATGACAACAAGGTTGCTCATGCCATTGCTAAGGTTTCTCATCTTCATACCAGTCCAAAGTTTTGGACTTCTCCTAATTTTCTTGTTAATGTTTTTTTATCGAATGCTACTTCTTACTGATTCTAAGCTTAGCTTATTTAAAAAAAAAAGTTGTTTTGAAAAACAATTTTAAAAAGTAAAGTACCAACTTTAATCCAAAAAATATTATTATGAATTAAAATAATATGATTTTTTTTTTATGTAATAAATCTTTTAAAATTAGTGAAATCTTCCATTATAATGATAGATCTTTTCACATTGACAGAATTACTTCTTTTCTTATGGCCTTTTAAGTAAGTCTTTCCGAATACTAGAGCGTCTTTGTTTGTTGTTCTTCATTAGATACTTAATTTTCAAATTAATTAATTATCTAGGCTTATATTTACAAAAATCCATATTTATATTTTGCAAGAATTTGTTTTGAAAGCTAGTTACTAGAGAACTAACAAAAAATTTAGAGATTATTTATTTAGAAACAAAATAAAATAATTAATTCTAAATAAATCGAAAATATTTTTTTATATAAAAAATTAACTTTGAGTGAATCAAGTAAATTTTTTTTTATTATATTTAATTTCTTTTTATATAATTATTAAAATTTAATTACATATATTTATTAGAAATTATATCTTTAAATTTATATGAGAAAAATATTTAATATTAATAAATATATAAATTAGCAGAAAATACTCTTAACAGAATTAAACAAAATGACAAATTTCCTTCTTTAATTAAGGAATGATATTTCCTCTCTAAAGTGAAAGATGCTCTAGTTAGTGATCAAGAAAAATACCCAACGACCCTCATATTAATTCTTCCCATTTTATGTGCATGCCATGTGCTACCAATCATGCACAATATTCCCATTTCATTTCTCTCTCTTTATTTATTTATTTAGGAGCCAAGTAACCTTTTGACTATATATGGTCTAAAGTTGGTTTCTTTTGAACTTCTCCCATGAACAACAACCTTTATACCTAATTTTGAAAAATTTTTTTGCTGGTTTTCTAGGGAAATATTTTTCTGGTTTTCTAGAGATCATATTTGACCCAATCTTGAAAGAGTGCATGCACATGAGCAAGACCAATAAGAAGCCAACAACGTCTAATAACAAAACTTAAAGATTTGGGAAGGTAATTATAATTAATTAAGAGAGAGGCCCCATTCCATTAATTAATTTTGTCTTCCAAGTAAATTAACTAATTAATGTTTAATTATTACCAATATAATAACAGAAACAAGATTATTATATTCGCGACATGGTTATTGAGTGCTAAAGTTAGGTGGGTATTGGCAGTTGGTAGTTTATTTTCTGACCTGTCAGGTCAGTTATATATGGAATCTTCCAATTGTTATATTAGTAACATTTTTGGGATCCACACACCCATATATTCTTAATTATTTTATAGATTGATAAATTAAAGAGGAGAGAACCACATGATTTGCGTCCCGTTTCCCATACATTATTACTTAGTGATAGTTAGAAGCATTTAAATTTTAATTAAGAAAGATATTGCTTAGATACTATAGGTTTAAAAATTATATCATATACCAGAATTTGGATTTGCTTAATCTTACCTGCTGCGCCTAACCATATATTAATATAAATTAAACAAAATACAAATTTAATATGTTGGTTATACCTGTGTAAATACGATATCCACACCATGAAATATGGGAAAATATTAATTATTTTGGTCAAATTAGCTTGGAAACCAATTTAATTATATATATTTATATTATCTTTTTTTATATATAATGATAAACCAAAGTAATGCATAAAGGAAACTTTAGATCAAAATAAGGCAATGTACAATTCATTAACATAAGAGATTGGACCAATTTAAGCCAATCAACTTAAGTTTACTCGCATATTTTCATGTTATATAATTATCTACATCATAAAATAATTTTTAGTTAATAAAATAAAGTATATTTTTTATGTGAAAAAAATTAAAATTGAAAGATGAAGAATATGCTTAATACGATTCACCTTAATATATAATAATAATAATATACTGCAGTAACATTAGTACTCATGATTTTAGTCGAGTGATACTAAAATTATTTACTCATGAATATAAATAAAAAATTATATAAATCAATAAAAATAAAAATAATATCATCTCCACATGAGAATTGTATATAAATACGTAATATGTCCACATGTGCACCCACATGTACATGTGGAAAATGGGAAAAATATATTTCTATCTACTCCTTTCCATTGCACGTGCCACACATGGGCCTCTCCATAATTTTCTCTTGCGAGATATTTGTTCCTCTTTTACTTGTCACTTGTTAGATCAAAGCCCTTCGAGTTGTTTCTTTGTTTTTATTAATGAAACTCTCGTAAAAAAACTTTACATAATTTTATTATAAAAATACTCTATCCTATACACTTTGTATCAAATTATATTAAATTATTTAATAATAATTAACTCTCCAATTCAATAATTGATTTTCCTCTCACTGTCTCAAAATAAGGAGCATGCAAAATCGGTTGTTTCATACAACCTATTTGCTCATCAAACAATCAACTTGCGCATCAAATTTAATTTTATTCTTCTTTATTAAGAAACTTCATGATTGAATATTCTAATGAACTGGACCCAATAACACATCTAATCTCAATTTAACTTATCTCATCTACTTCAATTTTTTTTTTTCTTTTTCTTGGGTTACAAATTAATGAAGGGAAATGGCCTAAACTTACTTTGTTCAAAACTTATTATTGAGAGAAAAAGGTCTTTAATAATGATGATCATTGATTTTGGCACTTATTCATAATTAATTAATAGAATTGTCAAATCAAATTATTTTTCTAAAATATTTATATAATTGTATATGATCTTGTATTTATACACATTGCTAGCTAGATGATGGCTACTAAAATTAAAAAAGAAAAAGAAAATCAATCTTTACAATGATGAAATATCAAATGATTAATCTTAATTACTAACCATGTTCAAGCTAAAGAAAAAACAACTTCTTGATACGAAGTTATAATAAAATAATCAGGTTCTATTAATTGATGAAATCCTTAATTAATTAGCATGAAAAAGTTCTTCAGATTAGATAAATAAACTTAATTACTATTTGATTCCTATAAGGTAATGATTGAGGAAAAAAATAACAATATAATTTGCTACGGAATCCTCAAATTAATATTGGCCAATGGCCATTATCATTTTGTATAGTGTATATATATTGAGAGCCAACCATGTGATCACTACTCGTCTGGATTTGTGTGGATCTCAAACATAATTAAGTTATCCTAATTATTAATTAGCTTTCATTAATTATGGGCATGATCCACTGTATATATTATATAATTAGTCAGATTAAGGTTAGTGGTTACCATAATCAAACCATTATTATAAAAATATTGCTTGCTTAGTTCTTATACTGTTAAATATCAACAGGCATTACGAGATTTTTATTAACATTTTCAATTTACAAAATTTATTAAAATAGCTGAAATTTTACAAATAAGCTTTTGGTTTTGTTGAAACTATGTTCGAAACTGAAAATGTTCGAATTTAAATATCAGTTAGAATTAAATTAATAAAAAATATCTAAATTTTTTATTTCATAAATTTTTGTAATTTCATTTATTTAATTTATGAAAATTAATTAAATATATATAGTGAAAAAATGTTTTATAATAAAAAATTATTTATAAAATTTTTCATTTGTTAAAATGAAATTTTCACAAATTGCATATCTTATATTAAACATTAAAAACTTTTTAGATGACAGCTATATTTTAGCGAATGAAAGATATATTTTCAATAATTTATGGAATTTTCAAAATCTGTGTTCAAAAATAACTAAAATTAAATAAAAAAAATAAAACCCTAAAAAAGGGTATTTTTTGTAGTAAAAAATAACTTAAAAAATTTTTATTCATCAAAATGAAAATTTTCACAAAATTACACTTCTTATATGAAATTTTTCAAATTTGTGAATGAGAGATTTTAGTAAATAAAACATATATTTTCAGTAATTTCTGAATTTTAATAAAAAGTAAATGTCTGTTGATGTATATATTGCAATAATGGAATCCATAAAAAAACTACCACTAAAGGAAACCATTATTGGGAGCGACTGTCACTTCACTAGCGAATTAGAAGTATATATGTCCCCATATCATGAAGCCACTTGTTAGACTGTCCCTATCAATTCAATCTGATTTGGTATGAGAGTGGTTAGATAGCCAATCAAATTATCTCATTTTACAAGTGGGAAAATTGTATTTCATCATTTATATTTTAAGAATTTTGAATCCAATATATAGAAGGACTTTTACAGCTTTGGAAATTAAGAAATAATAGAAAGTATAACAAAATTGGAAACATTTTGACCAAGGACAATAAGTTGTGCAACTAGTTAATGGTTGGGTACGTAGCAGAGGTAAGGTAAGGTAAGGTATAGGAGACACCACTCAAAACCAGAGTGCAGTGTCATGTTGTGGCCTAACCAATACAATAAGGTCGTCAAGGCCCCATTAACCCTACTCCTAATTGTTCCTTACTCCTTAGGAAATGCTTGATCTAAGTGTATAATTA
This sequence comes from Aleurites moluccanus, assembly GCA_948193065.1. Taxonomy (NCBI): domain Eukaryota; kingdom Viridiplantae; phylum Streptophyta; class Magnoliopsida; order Malpighiales; family Euphorbiaceae; genus Aleurites; species Aleurites moluccanus. The sequence continues at coordinate 69,118 of CANXYC012619206.1, forward strand.
TTATTTTCTTTTGTGTCGGGAACAATGTTCCATATTTATGTTTGTGTTGCCTTATCAGCACGACATGTTCATATAGCAAGTTGCAAGAAAGACTTTCCTTTTTTTTTTGGGTAATCGGAAAGAGATTGTGATGATTTGAGCTCTTAGGTTTCTATATGTATTATGAAGTAGGTATTCAATTAATTCAGTTATTATATCAAACATAATTGAATGTAAATAGTTTGATATATGAAAAAATTGGTGCAAAGTTATCTCCTCCATGAAGGAGGACCAGCCATTACCATTTTTTATCTTTTGGTGCCAATAATAGTCATATAGAGAGCCGATATATGTGTAATTTTACATATGGTAGCAAATTTTATTTCGAGATTTTGTAGAAAATAATTTAGATACTCGATTACTGAATTATTAGTACAATACAACAAATTTAATATTCGATACATAGATCTATATTTTAAGAGGAAGATTATAATAAAATATGATATTTAGCCTCCCCAGAAAAATCATCAATGTGATGTTATTCCTTGTTCTCTTTAAGGGTGTGAGAAATAAGGATCTTAAGTTTGAGTTATTATGATGAGAGTTTTTATTGTTATTATTACTTTTTATCTAAATGGTTATAAGTATCTTGAAATTCACTTTCAAATCAAGACAAAATTTTCTATTTAGATGAATCTAAAAAAATATCCCCATAATTAATCTATTCAGTCATAAATTATCTTATGAATATTGGTCTAGAAAAATCTAATGAGAATTTATATGAATTTAGTAAAAATTATTAAAAGAATAGACAATCTCTTATTATTATATAGCTCATAATACTATTTTGACCTATTAATTTAATCAATGAAAAAAAAAATCAAATAATTAAGATACCTTATATTCCACATTTTAAGGACAAAAAAACAGAAGGATTGGGAGCCAACAATTTATCAAAATTTTAAGGTGCCTTTGACTGCTTCAAGGATTGATGAAATAGACAAACAATAAAAATAGTAAAAAAGATATTGTTAATATATTAACTTTAGTTCAATGAAAATTGAAGGCAAAGATTTGGAAATTTAAATCTTAATCTAAACCAATTGATTAAAAAAAAAAGGTTTTGAATTTTTTATTGAAAAAAGAACAATTGCATAAATGAAAACAAGACGTGTATTAGAGATTAAGTTGGGTTTCCATGTGATCACATTATCAATGGGCGCCGAAACAACACTATAAAACATAATTAATTTTATTAATTATCCAGTAATTAATAATTGACATGTGGATATCTATTTATTTCAAAAAGAGCACCTATGTTATGGATCATTAATTAATTAATTAAATCAAAAGAAAAAAAAATTAACATATAATTCGCACTTTCCTTTTCTTTTTGGAGTCATCCATGACATTAGCTTAGGAAGACCATGCTTTTATCTCTCCCAATCTACATATATTATTATTATTATTATTATTATTATTAGTTACTAATATAAAACATAAAAGCATAAGACATCTGGAAGTCGTTGATTGGATCGATTATATTTCTTTAGCAGCCTCTCTTATTAATTTCCAAGATGTAAAATCTCCATATGGAAGATTCGTTTTTGAAAAATGACAATTTGAACAGATATGCATTGCTGTTTATAATCTGTATGCCCAACTTTTATTTTTGGCTCGTTGAAAATTTGTTAGATAAATTTAATTTATCACATCATATTATAAATTAATTAATAATAAATTAATATATTGACGTATTACATAAATTTAGTCATTCACATCAGACTATAAATTAATCAATAATGATCATATATAAGAATTAATAACTATTCTATAAAATGAATAGAGTAATAATTATTTAAATCATAAATATATATTGTAATTATTATATCGATATATTGAATTATTATTGATTAGTTTATAATCTTACATCATAAATTAAATTCACCTAAAAATGTTTCTGATGGTGAATTATGTTTACATAATAATTTTTCAATCAATAAGAGTTTCTCAGATTGAAAATTAGCTCGTAAGATATTTAAAAAAAAAATTTAAATAAATTTCTTGAGTCTTTAGTAAAACTATTCGATGATGTTGTTAGCTTTTTTTATTTTCAACAGCTGTATTAAACTCGTTTGATTCATCATGATAGTTTTTAACTATTAAATAATTAAATAGTTTATTTCTAAAAATTCCAATTTGAAATTTTTTTGAAATCTCATACTAATTTAAATAAAAAAAAATAAGTTATTTTTTTAAAAATAATATTTAAATAAAAAAATAAGTATTAATATTTATCCTTAATAGTGATTAAATATATATAAGATAATAATAATTTTACTAAATATTTAGAACAATTAATTATTAGGTAACAACTAAAATAAATAGAGCCTTCATTAACCCAATCATAATTTGATTTTTTACTTTTCTATCCTGACTTCCTAATTATTACCCATCATATTAATTGAAATTGTAATTTAATGCAAAATAATAATATTAGACTTATTTATGAGGTTAACAATTTACTTACCTCTTAAAAATATTGAGTTTGGATAAAGAGTTTTGGAAATTTTATCTGTCTAATTAAAAATTATTAATATTTTTATATTCTTTATTAAATAATCAGACTCAGTAATAAAATATACACACCGAGTAGTCCAAATAAATTAAATATCTATCATTTCAAGTGTTGATTAATTTTAGTGATATTTTGATTTTTTTAAATATATCGAATCACATAATACTTTTTGACATTGATAAAAAAAATAAAGAGATTAGTTGAAGAAAGAGAGAGATAGGACATTAATTACCAATCTCTTTCAGCATTCCTTATCGGATGGTCCTCGACAATGTCCCTGATAGGGTTATTTAGTTCGGCTGCCATGCGTCCTAACATATCAGTTCTTTTTTTTCTTTTTTATTTATTTATTTATGTCTCATATTTTTTTTATATATTATATTATTTATTTTTTAAAAATATTTTAATATTTAATATTTTTTTTTTTAATAATATAATATATAAAATAAAATATAAAACATAAGGTGGGACAAGAGAATAAATAATACAAACTGTTAACATATTGAGAGCATGCTACAATCCAAAACAGGTGCGCTATTTTCCATCCTCCCATTAGGGCCGTTCATGGTCGAAGGCTACAATTGCCCAATTCAATTCCTTTCTTCTAGCCTTCTAAATGGCTCTGTGTAGTGATACTGCAGATCTGTATTAAATTTATTTTTTATTTGTTAAAAAATAAACAATTTATGTTAAGATTAGAAAAATTATAAATAATTTTTTTTATTTATAATATTATTCTCAAAAAATTCAACTTTTATTAATAAAATAAGTAATATGCTCACTTACCAATTCAATATATATAAATAGTGGGTGCCTTGTGGGAATTAATTTTTTTTTCCTACAATATTTCAAAACATAATGTTATTTTCACATGATGTTACCATAAATATTCATAATATTTATTATGATTTGGATAACTGATAAGTGCATTAGATATTGATGGTCCAACAAATGGTGGCTGATATTTATTGCACATTATTGATAAAAATGGTAGAATTTCTTTTAATATAGTAAATCACAAAAGAAAAAAAAAATATTGAACCTTTCTATTTTAACCCTTTTTATAAATTAGCAACTGTTTATGGAATTGCTATCTCATTTATTAACTCCTACTGCCAAAACTTTTATGGTGCTGAGAATACTACTAATTGCACATGTATACTGGTAGTGGGATATCACTGTTTGACCATAAGTTATAGATATGTTGGAAATTTTGATTTCACTCACTTGCCTCTTAATCACAAATAAGTAACATTATTAGATTATTTGAGTTTATTTGGTTGAACTATTCAATTAATTATTCATAATTAGCGATTAAATATTAATAATTTAAAAAATATTGCTATAAATATTAATTTGTTTATCAAATATTTTAAATTAATAATTAAGTACTCAAATGTGAGATATAAACTCTCAATCATTTATTAAAAAGAGTTCTTAGTCTAACTTAAAACATGCAATAGAGAAAAAAAAAGGAAATATATTGCATAGTGCAAAATAATCAAATATTAATGCAACAATAATAATACAAAATTTGTGTTTATATTTCCTAGAATGGAAGCTAAACTTACCAAATCGATTAAATTAAATTAAATCGACTAAATAAAATCAAAATCGATAGTTTCACAATTTATTTTATTTGATTTAATTTGAAAAATAGAAAAAATATAAAATTCGGTTTGATTTGTGATTTAAATATTTTTTTCTTAGTTTTAAATCAAACTGAATCGAAATTATATATATATATATATATATAAATTGTTTTTTTACTGCTATTACAATTAAATAAATTTTATTTTATTTTATATACAACCATATTTTTTTAACCTAATATTAATTTAAAATTTTAAAAAAGACTATCCATGAAATAATGATAATTTATAAAAAAATATATTTGATTTGAGAAAATATTTATACCGAATCAAATTGACGGTTTAACTACAATGATAATTTAATTTGATTTGAAAATTTTTCAAATTAAAGAAATTAATTTTGTTTGATAATAACTCTTCAAACTTAACCAATATTATCCCTAATATTTCTTATAAAAAACTTGTGTATATACACAAGAAAACAATATTGAAAGGTTATACTTAATGTGAATGATGATACAAGAAAAGTGCGAAATAGTGATGAATTTTAGGGATGGACTGAATTTTGTAGCTACTTAGTGACAAAATACTAAGGGATTGCGAAGAAAATGTCAATAATGGATTTGCAAGAAATTCCCGATAACGAATTCAGTTATTTGCTAATTTAAAAAGCGAAAATTAGGTGCCAGTTATTGGTGACGGAATTACATGTAAATTACCACAAATTAATGGGAGATGGGTTCCTCGTAAATCCGTCATTGAAGTAGAAGATTGGCGAAGCCTATTACAGTCCATCTCGCCAAATAGCGAATGACTAAGCTAATTTTAGGTTATATTAGAGAAGGAGTTCCTTCTTTTCCCTTTTCATTTTTTCCTCTTTTTCATTGCTTTGTCACCCTCTGTGTATTCTCGCCTCCTCTGTTTGCTAGTGATTAGGGTTACCATTTGAGCTCGCCGGTTCATCCTTGTTCAAGTTATAGGTAGGTTTTCTTTCTCTTATTCACTATTCATTTTTCTTGTTGTGAGTCATTGTTCGCCGTTCATGGAAGAAGTTGTCGCTCGCTCATTAGCCATCATTCTAGGAGAAAACTGCTCTCTGTGGCTAGGTCTTAACTCATCTAAATCTACTTCTGCTCATCCCATTTTAGCGGATCTGCTTATGCTTATGCTTGTGCTTCTACTTGTTTTTAATTTTTTTTTTCATTTATTTAATTTAATTAGATTTTGGTTTTAATTTTATGTTTTTAAATTGTTAGAAATTGTTTAATTTTATCATTTAATTGTTAGGATTCGTTTAATTTTTGTGTTGGTTTTATTTATATATATATATATTGTGTTAGAAATTATTATAATGTTGAATTTATTATGATTTTGAGTTAAATTGACAGAATTTTAGGTACGGTATTTAATGATTTTGATTAAAAAATTAATATAATAAAATGAATAAAAATAAAATCATATATATACTAATTGTACAGATAATTGTAAAATAATTTAATAAAAATTAATAAAACAAAATTATGTAAAAAATAAAAAATAAAAATAAAAATAGGTAAAATATAAGAAAATAATAATAGAGAATAAATCATTTGAATAAAATTTGTTAAAATAGTTCAACAAAATTATAGTAAAACTAGTTAGATTAAACAAGATTAATTTAGAATAGAAATATTTATATTTAGCTCTAGAAGTATATTAATCTTTAATATTTTCGAGATATAATTTTTATTCTAAAATTATTGAAACCTGTAATTCCTTTTCATCTCTTAATTAACTTTCTTCCTTGGACCAAATATAAATTAAAAAGTAATTGACAAATTATAATTTAGTTTCTAAAATTTTATATAATTAAAAAAATAATTTTTTTAATTAAATATATAAAAAAATAAAATAAATTAATCACTAAATAAAAATTAATCATTTTATTTAATTAAAATTAAAATAAATATTATTTTCAATTAAAATAATTATTTTTATTTAACTATTTACTTTTTCTAAAATTAAAATAAATAAAATTATTTTTTTAATTATTTAATTTATTTTCTTATTTTTATATATTTGAAAATTATTTTTATATATTTAATTAAAAATATTTTTTATTTAATTGAAATTAAAATAATTAAAAATATAATAATTTTTTCTCTTATTTTTATATATATACAAGACACTTTTAATCATTTTACTAAAATTTAATAAAAAAAATAAAAGGAATAACCAACTTTATTGATAGAATCAAAATATAAAAACTAATTACATTTTTTATTTTAAATATTTTCATCCTTAAAATATCATCATCTTTTCGTTTATATATTTCTTACTTTTTTATTTAATTAAAATTAGAATATATATATATATATATATATATATATATTAATTTAAAATTAAAATAAATAAAATTACATTTATTTAATTAAAATAATTACTTTTATTTAATTATTTAGTTTATTTTCTTATTTTTTGTATATTTGATTAAAAAATATTTTTTGTATATTAAAATAAAATTTATTTTATTTTATTAAATATGCAAAAAATAATTTTATTTAGTCAAATATATAAAAAATAAGAAAATAAATTAATTTTAAAAATTAGTTATTTTAATTAAATAAAAAGAAATTTATATTAATTTTAAATTAAAATATAGAAAAAATAAATAAATAAAAATAATTAATATTAATTAAAAATAATATTTATTTAATTTTTTAAAATAAAATAATTAATTTTTATTTAATTATTAATTTATTTTATGTTTTGTATATTTAATTTTAAAAATTATTTTTTTATAATTAAATAAAATTTTATAGGCTAATTATAATTTGTCAATTACTTTTTAATACATGTGGGGCTCAAGACAGAAATTAAGTGGGAGAATGGGCGAAATTGCAGGTTTCAATAACATTAAAATTAAAATTATATCTCGAAAAATATTAAGAGTTAATGTGCACCTAAAATTAAATATCATGGTTAAAACTGTATCTTGTCCCGTTAGAATATAATAATATCATAGTTTTGAATTATATTATAATAAAATAATTTTAACAATAATCTCAAAAAATAAGAATTGCATAACTAAAATTAGAAAATTAGAACAGAATAATAGTTTATCTTAAATTTATAAGTTACATAAATTGCTTTTCGTTAAAAAAATTTAAATTAATTATAATTACGTTAGAAATAAATGAATTAGATCAATGACACATTAAAATTTTTTATTAATTAAATTAATAAAATACTAAATCTTTATATTAATCCAATTAATAACATCCCAAATATTAATTACTTGCATACTGTTATTAACAAAATCTAAAATTTCTTAATTAATTGATAATACTTCGATGCATACTTGAATGATGATCTCAATTTTTTTTTTACGAATTACATTTTATGTTAGTATTTTAATTAAATATTTAATATTTATAATAATTCATAAATATTGCATATATATTTACACTTCCTATAATTATAATAATATTAATGTAGTATATATATAAATTAGTACAAATATATGTAAAAAAAATTACAACTAAATAACGGCATATTTATGATGAAATTAAATTATTTAAAAATTAAATTTAAATAAATAGTGGCTGATTTGGGACGCATTAGTGATGGAATTAATTAATTATGAAAATATTTGAAAAAAAATAAAAGCAACTAAACTGGGATTGACTTTAAATTTTAACAATAACGATGCTTCTTTGTTGTCGGCAATGAATCAGTAAAAATTATCCTTATTTTAAAATAGCAAAGAATTTTCTGATAATTTTTCATCACTATATCTGTGTAATTGACAAGTGAATGAATGAGTTAATCAAAAGATCAAAGTTGAGAGAGGAAAACAGTGAGTAATTAGTAAGTATATAATATAATTTATTAGATAATAATTAACCATTGATTATATAATTAAGAAATGATTAGGGACATAAATATGGTAGTTACAATCATATGATAGATACATATGTAGATTATGGTAGTCAGTTAACCCAAAAGAGAACAAAAATATATAATTGTACATTATTATAGTAAACAATAGAATGAAATTAAACAGGTTAGGAATGTGACAAAATGGGGTCATATATATAGATGTTGATAGAGAATAGAGCCAATTACCCCAATTCTGTGGACATATTATTGGTCCCAAAAGTTTTAGCTCCCTCCAATTATCTTGCCCCACCCTCTCTAACATATTTGGTTTGTTTCATAAGCTATTCATCCACTTTCTCTCATTTCTTTTTAACATTCATTATTATAATTATTATTTTCGTATTAATCTTTCAAGCTATATATATATATTATGTATGAGTACCCCCTCACATGTACTGATATACACTAAAAGTCCTACGTAAATTTTTTAAGGTTCCTATTGGAGTTTTGAATGTTTGTATTGTCATTCTTCTCCAAACCAAGTGCCTTTCCACAAAAACACCACGTGGTCTTTCTTTGCGTGTTTGAGGCGTACCAGCTCCTCTATACAAAATGAACCCAATTCTTTCACTTCACTCCTTAACTCTATTTATACCCTATTTTCTCCCTCTGTCTTTAAAAATCTCTCTGTCTCTCTCTCTTTCTTTCACCTTCTCTTTCTTTGAACTAAAAAATCAAGCATTCAAGAAACTCTCCGGTCTTCTTCTTCTTTTGATTTTTGGCAAAAAAATAACTTCCATGGCTGCTTCTACTAGAGTTCCCAATTCCAATACTTGGACTAGAACCCAAATCCCTCGCCCTTTCTCCTCCTATTCACTTCTTGATTTGGGCTCCATTTCTTTTCCCAAGAGCAAGCCCAATAGTAAAAGAATCAAAATTCACTCTGCTTTACACTCTCCGTCAGTTCTTCATTTCCCAGAACAGCCTTATCAGCCTCAAGTCATTCCCAAAGACGACTCTTTTCTCACCGTAAAACGCAGAACTCACTCTCAACCTCCACAATGGAACCTCTTCCAAAAAGCAGCCGCCATAGCTTTAGACATGGCCGAAGGCGCTTTAGTCTCACACGAACGCCAACACCAACTACCAAAAACTGCCGACCCACGTGTCCAAATTTCTGGAAATTTTGCTCCAGTACCAGAACAGTCGGTCCAGCAAGCACTTCCTGTCACCGGAAAAATACCTGAATGCATAAATGGTGTTTATATTCGAAACGGGGCAAACCCACTTTTCGAGCCAATCGCCGGTCATCACTTATTCGACGGAGATGGAATGGTCCATGCTGTTTCAATTGAAAAAGGCAATGCAAGCTATGCATGTCGTTTCACTGAAACAGAGAGATTAAAACAAGAAAAAGAATTGAATAGGCCAGTTTTTCCTAAAGCAATTGGGGAACTCCATGGTCACTCAGGAATTGCAAGATTGCTTCTTTTTTACGCCAGAGGACTGTGCGGGCTTGTTGATCACACAAAAGGCACAGGAGTAGCAAACGCCGGCCTTGTCTATTTCAATGACAGACTTCTGGCCATGTCAGAAGATGATATTCCTTACCAAGTGAGAATTACTTCAACTGGAGATCTTGAAACTGTTGGGCGTTACGATTTCAATGGACAGCTTAATCACCCAATGATTGCTCACCCAAAAATTGATCCTATTTCTAAAGAATTATTTGCTTTAAGCTACGACGTCGTTCAAAAGCCATATCTAAAATTCTTCAAATTCTTCCCGGACGGGACAAAATCACCGGATATTGATATCTCTCTTCCAGTCCCAACCATGATGCATGATTTTGCTATTACTGAAAATTTCGTGGTGATCCCTGACCAGCAAGTTGTTTTCAAGCTTCAAGAAATGATAAGAGGTGGCTCCCCTGTTATTTATGACGAGGATAAGAAGTCTCGATTTGGAATTCTGGCAAAAAATGCTACTGATGCTAAAGATATTATTTGGGTAGATTCGCCGGACACTTTCTGTTTCCATTTGTGGAATGCCTGGGAAGAGCAAGATTCCGATGAAATTGTAGTAATCGGATCTTGTATGACTCCGCCGGATTCTATTTTCAATGAATGTGATGAAAGTTTAAAGAGTGTATTATCAGAAATCAGACTCAATTTAAAGACAGGTAAGTCCACGCGCCGCCCTATAATTCAAGAATCAAACCAAGTAAATTTAGAGGCTGGGATGGTGAACCGGAACAGGCTAGGGAGAAAGACTCAATTTGCTTATTTAGCCATTGTTGAACCGTGGCCTAAAGTTTCTGGTTTTGCAAAAGTGGATATTTTTACTGGGGAGGTAAAAAAATATATTTACGGCGATAAAAAATATGGGGGAGAACCATTTTTCTTGCCAAGAGACCAATATATTGAAGAAGAAGATGATGGGTATATTCTTGCTTTTGTCCATGATGAAAAGAAATGGAAATCAGAGCTTCAAATCATAAATGCCAAGAATTTACAGTTAGAAGCTTCAATTAAGTTGCCATCAAGAGTTCCATATGGGTTCCATGGAACGTTCATAGACTCCAACGACTTGGTTAATCAAGCATAGCCTTTGGCTAATTATTTATTGCTACAAAAAGGGGTTCTTTTACTGTTGGTACGTGTGTGAAAATTACCCCAGAAGGAGATTTTTACCTGAGGGATGATGGCTTTATGTCCCCGGAATCTCCTGGACATTAAAAACCTAACAACCTTTTGTTTTTGTTAGGTATATTAAGTTTTTTGTTATTAATTAATAGGTTTTGAAAGGAAACCAGCTTGTAGCTTTTGGCCAGGAGGTAGAGTTCGAGCTCAGCTGGTTTCTGCTTTCTTTGTATTTTGTTTCTGTTAATATGAGGTTTCTTTTACTTTATATAATTACATATGTTTAATTAGTTAATTAGTAATGTTTCTTTTTGTAGATAATTAATTAGTCACAGCTTTACTATTATTAGCATTTCTTACCTTGAATTTTTTGCCATGGAATGAATGTATTTCCCTTATATATAAGAGTTAGTGTCCCCTGAAACATTCCATGTGCCCAGAATTAGATTGGTGGGTATTAATCACGTTTATTACGGTCCATGTTTTAAAAGCTACGGCTAATAATGTTTTCCAATTTCCATGTTTTCACTTTTAGCTTCCCATTTCATTGTCCCATTTTGGTAACATTTTGTCTTCTTCTTGCTTGCCCAAACTTTACTCTTTTTTACTATTCTTTTTCTTTTTTCAATTTTAATTAAGTTTCATTTTTTATACTTTTAATTTTTAATATTATAATAAGATATATATAAGAGAAATCAGTGAATATATTATTCAATCGAATGATGCATTATTATTAAATTATATTTACAAGTGTAAAATTTTAAAATTAGTTAATAATTTTTTAAAATAATAAGTTAAAAATTACAATTTACAATAAACTCAATGATCTATTGGACTTTTTAAAACAATTTTATACTAAATTCTTGAATTTTTTTTTAATATTTAATTTAATTTTATCAAATATTATTTAAATTTGTTTATTATGTTAATGTCCAAAAAGAATCTGATAGTGATACCAGTTGACTGAAATGTAAAAGCACATTCCAGAGAATTCTGAGTATTTTCATACTAGTTTTCCATTCCTTTTGCTTGATTTTTATTTTCGGTTCATTGCATGCAAAAAAAAATCACAATTTACAGTAACTGCTAAGCAAGATTTGTGAAAATATCATCATCACTTGTTCCTTTTCTTTGAAAAAACAAATAAAAAAAAAAATCATCATTATCTTATTTAATAATTATAAAGGGACCAATTAATTGCATATTTAGGTAACAAATTAAATAATAATAGCTAGGAAAAGTTATCTTAATTGATTATTATCTAATTAATTAAGTGTTTTATTTTCATTTCTCTCTCTAAAATGCAATAAGCTTCTCCATAAACCACAAAAAGCCAACTAACAAAATATGAGTCATATGACAATAGAGAATGACAAGGGAAACACTACAATTCTTTTTAATTATTGGTATTCTATTTTATTTAATTTATTATATGAATAATTATTTTCATTTTGCCGGAGGAACAATGTTGGCCATTACTTTGTTTTTTATTTTTTAAAAGTGATTTTGTTGGCAATGACAAAACTTTAGAAAGGGAGACACAGACTTGTCCAAAAAGTCTAGTCTTCCCTCTTCATTATTATACAGGAATATACTTACAAAAAAATACTCATCTTTTTTCCTTCCTTTAATTTAATTGAATATTTGTTAAACTCCAAGTTACAATTACAAATATTACCATATTTCTAACTCCAAGTTTTCTATTTTTTTTAATCCTAACTTGGTAAAGCTTGCCATATTATTAAAATTTATATAACTTTGAAAGTATTAAAGGTTGAAGAATTGATATTGCATAATCCAATTATATATATATATATTTATTTAATATTTTATATTTAATTAATATGAGATTTATTTCTGAACTTAATTTCTCATTATTTTTCAATATTATAGTAATTGACTTTCTACTAAAATTTTAATTTATAATGTTGTAATTTTTTAAAACAATTTCAGTATATTGAATTAAAATTTATTCATTTTCTGTATAAAAAAAAAGAAAAATTGATGATTATTTGAGAAAAATATAAATTTCTATGTATCAAAGAAATCAACATCAACATGCATGAAAGTTTTTCTCTTAATATCTAGAAAAAAAAATTCGAATTTGGATTGTTGTCTAATATTCAAAATATATATATTTATATTAATCTAAATTTGTGACAGTAACCAAGACTTGATCATATTTCCAAGAATGATGACAAATGAAAAGGGAAAATAAAAAGACTTGTGTTTTTTTCTTTTTTCTAAGCAAGCAACAATGGATGTTCCACCGACCTACCAAAATTTTCTACGCATATATTGCACGCAAAAAGATAATTAATTATTATTTCTTAAAAGAAAAATTACGAATTAGATAATATATATATATGAATGGCATAATTAATAGGGCTGAGTCTTTCGGTCATCATTTTATTTAAAAGTTAATTAGTTATTAAAATTAAATAATTAATTTTTATACTAATCACTTAATATATTTATATTTAATCTTCAAGTGATAACTAAGTTGATTTTTTATAAGTCCAGTCAACACTTATAAATTTATAATATGAACTGAGTTAAAAAAGAATTTCAATACTTACAAATTTATAATATGAACTGGATTAAAAAAGAATTTCAACACTTACAAATTTATAATATGAACTGAATTAAAAGAGAATTTAAAACCTAAGAAACACCAAATACCATATGAAAGAATTAAAAATATGAGGGAAACCCAATACTGAACAAATAGTAAATTTAAAATCAAAAATATAAATTAAGAAAAATATTAAATATATTTATGATATAATAGGAGATGATCCAATGATCGATTAAATTTTGATATCATATTAAATTTTTATTATAACTTTAAGAGTATCTATTTTAAAATTAGCTTATTTAAATTGAAGAATTTATTTTTATATTAATCATTTAATATATTTATATTTAGTTAATATAATATTATTTCTTATATAATATTCTTAACACACTTGAACAATTTTTTCCTTTAATGTGTTATTAATTTGGCAGAGTTAAATTTTATACTACAAGAGCAATGCAATGATTCCCCTTCACTTATTAATATATATCTTATATTAAAAAAAGAATAAATGAGTATTTTTAATAAACACTTCTTTTTAATAAGATTCATATATTAATTAGACACATACAAGTGAGAATATATATATTCAGTGTAAGATGGCGAAAATTTTCCGAACTACTCTCATCATGCAACTTATCCAATAAAAGAAAAAGGTCAACATTCTATTGTTTTCATATGTCATAATTTTTTTTTTTTTTCAATTTATATTAACCATAGAATTCAAACATGATGTGAAGGTAATTATTATATACAAATGAGTGTTATCATCTATTTTCAGTTGCATGGGCCGACCACGACCACTTTGTCTTGCACATACAAATAACTTCTGCTACTGTTGTTTTGGGAAAAAGAAGATTCATTTCTCCCACTACCGACTTGCTTGACTTATAATTTGGTCACTCCTATACTTGTAGGAATGTCCATGGTTCGAATATGGATCAGATATTGTAATATTTATATCCTATCTTATTTTTTATACTCTAGCTACTGTCACTGATTGAATTCGAATATCATATCAGATAGATTATGAATAGGAGTCTAATACGAATTGGATAATATTTACTTAAAATAAAAATATACTTTTTTTTTTTATTAGTTATAGAAAAATCTAATACTTTAAACTTGGAAATGAAAATGATTAAATTTTATTTTTTAGTTTAAATAAATAATGAAATACATAAATATATGTTTATTAAAAAATTAACTATTTAAACAAAATGCATTAAACTATTAAAAATGTATATTCAAAATATAGCATAATAAAAAGTATTATAGTAGTTAAAACTTAAATATACAATAATAAGCTAATAATAATAAATTTAACCCATAAAATAAAATAATATGAAAAAATTATTTGATCATCCTTAGGGAGTATATGTTATTTGAATAAGAATAATATATGGTCGCATATTAATAGGATACATATACCATTTGTACCCTATTCGAATCCATTACAGATATAGATTTTATTAGAATGTTTGAAAGTCTGATTATTAAATTAGAATTTGTCAATTGAATACTTAAATTAAGTAATTATGAAATTAAAAAATAAATGAATAAATAAGTGCTTAAATGTTGAATGAGTACTTAGATAAAATAATACAAAATCTATAAAATTACCAATAAGGATATATGATTATAATTAAAATTTATTAAAAGAAATATATTTAAGAACTATTTAATTTTAATAAGAATTGATCAAAACTATTTATTTTTTAAAATAGAAAAAATTATTTATATTAAAAATAGATATTATTTTAATATAAAATTTAAATTATTTAAATATAAAAATTTAATTCCTTATAAACTAAATTATATAAAATTTATTTAAAAAAAAATTGTATTTGACTTTAATAAAATTATGCAACATTATATATTATAAATCGGGGTGAAGTTGTCTTTTTCTGAAAAAAAAAATGGAGGGATAACTCACTTAAAAAGAGTTCTCAAATTTGAGATCCAAACATTCACTATATTCTATTCGTCTCAAATAATAGACGAATCGGATAAAATCCTACCCATTAGGGTGGGGTAAAATTGAATATCCTCTAAATTGAATAAAATTGCCAATCTCCATATATCTGCGATGTTTAACATTTTATAAGTAAAAAATTAATATATAGCTAATGAACAATCATTGGTTAACCACAATTTTTTTTTTCATTTCCTAATTACAAAATTTAATAAATATAATATATGTGGATACAAAAACATTCCCACTATAAATGGGAAAATAACCCAAATTCAAAAATTTAATTCGACTCGTCCGATATTAAATTCAACTCAAATCTGATGTGACTTTAATCATCAACAATCTAAAATTCAAATTATTCGAACTAAAAATAACTTATATTCGAAGATTAACAAATATGACAAAATATAAATCCGTTAATGAACCGATCCAATGAGATGTCGAATCCGCTTATTGATCCATCCCGAATAATCGAAAACCTAATACTGACCCAATCTAAGAATGATCCAAATCTGACATTTGATCAACTCAAAATGATATAAAACCAAATGCTACACGATTAAAAAGTAACTCGACCCAAATAGTTACTGAAAAAAATAAGAGATGGAGATAGAGCGGTAGAAAATAGAAATTGATAATGAAAAATGAAAACGAGTTAACCTAATAAATTAACTAAAAATTAATAATAATAAAAAATTATATAATTTTGATTATAAGAAGAAATATGATTTTTTTTTAATATAAATAAAAATATAAATTGAAACTCAATAATTAATGATGTATTTGATCCTTAAATTGAATTCTTCATGAAAATAGATTAAGCAATTGATTTACAAATTATATACTAATTGGTCTTATTTTAAGTTAATGGATAAACATGATTATTAGAAATTGAAATCAATGTTTATATAGATCGATAGATAGTAAATTAGTAACCTAATTAATTCTCATAATTGATAATTGAATGTTACATATGAAATTTAGTTTTCAGATTTCAGATTTTATTATAATTGATAAAGAGTCTAATAGCCTACTATAAGAAATTCACTCAAAATTCGAACCAACAAACCTGATAATTGAGATGATATGATCCGATGGTGACTCAAAATTTGATAGTAATTCAAATAATTGACGATTTAATCCGTTGACAATCTGATTTGATGGTGATCGAAATTTGATCATGATCCGACCTTTTAACGATTCGACCTGCTGATGACCTAAATTTAATGATGACCCAACCCATGAATTAAATTGACTCGTTGATTATTTGACCCAAAGATAACTTGAATCAATAATAATTCGATTTGATTAATGACCTGACCCAATGATGATCCGAACCCAAAATTATTCGAACATAAATTTAATCTGAACTTAAAATGATGGACCCAAAATCGGCCCAACCAAGCCATTTGCCATTATACGTTCCACGTATCATGCTAGTAATCTTAATTGTGAGGAAGAAAAAAGGAACATTAAGTGCATAGTACTATAACTATCAAACCATATTTATGTTTATTATTATTTGAATTGAATAGTCCCCCTTTTTATATTTTAATTTAAGAATAATTTTAACATTATTAAATTAAAAACTTATTAATGAGTTGTCATTTTTTTTTATCAACAACCCTAATCTTAATTAAAAAGAGAAAATAAATAATAATTAACAACTATAATAAGTTCTAATCAAATGATATTATAATTATTTTTTTAAACTATAAAATTATAAGTTTAAATTTGATTGGAATCAAATTATAATTTGTTTAAAAGAAAAAGAGAGACCAATGATTATTGTTATTATTCTGTGGTTGGTATTTAACCTAACCATATAATATATGTTTCATTATAAAAACGATATAAACTGTTTGAATCTAGCATATCCTTCACATTTTATATATTAATTTTCCCATTAAAATTAGGAATTTTTTTAAAAATATTGAAAAAAAAAATATTTCATTTTTACTGTTAGAAAAAAAAATTTCAAAAAAATTATATACCTAAAAATATTTTTATAAAAATACTGCATATCTAAAAATATTTTTTCAAAAATACGATATATATCACATATATATCAAAAATACACTATAAATATATCAAATATACATATAAAATAATAATAAAAAAAAAAGCAACAGTAAAATTAAAAAAAAAATTAAAAAATAATATATTTATGTAATATTCTCTTAAAATTAATTAAATGAAATGATGAATGGCCCATACAATGTTAGATCTTGTTACTTTATATATGCAGATCCACCGACCTTGGGGACGTATCGACTGCATGTCCTCTCCTTCATAAAAATCTGATGTGGTTGGAGACAAGATTAGCAACCAAATCAATAAAAAGGTTTTTGTTTTTATTTTTGGATCGATGTGGGACTATGGCAGCATATAAATATACATATACGTCTTTGAATTTCATTTTTCTATTTGAGAAAATTGGTACCGTTAAGTAATTGACCATTCGCTATTCACTCAATGTATCCATATGTGAAAATTAATCTGTAATATTATTTTATGGCAGATTAAGAAGCTTGTAAATTGCAAGGAAGCTTCTGATGTCACATTCTTTCCTTCACATGAAATGTACTTTTCCAATTATGAGTTTAGATTTTTTAGATTTTGAAACTTATAGGATTGGGCAATATTTCGATACCGTTCTATCATTACTAAGCATTGTCGGTGTAATTTGTTTGCTGCTTCAAATTGGTGCAGTGAACTTTGTAACAGAAGTAGCATGTGCTTCATTATAACATGGGGCAATGGTATTTGAGACCACTAAGAGTTTTGATTCATTTGAGACCACTAAGAGTTTTGATTCTCCACCCACTTAAAAGTATATTATATATA